>CANNZV010000821.1:0-214882 GCA_947561585.1 Caprella mutica | reverse complement strand
CATCATCACAGTGACTCTTTTTTCTGATAGTACATTATCACAGTGACTCTTTTCTCTGATAGTACATTATCACAGTGACTCTTTTCTCTGACAGTACATCATCACAGTGACTCTTTTCTCTGATAGTACATCATCACAGTGACTCTTTTCTCTGATAGTTCATCATCACAGTGACTCTTTTCTCTGATAGTTCATCATCAGAGTGACTCTTTTCTCTGATAGTACATCATCACAGTGACTCTTTTCTCTAATAGTACATCATCAGAGTGACTCTTTTTTCTGATAGTACATCATCACAGTGACTCTTTTCTCTAATAGTACATCATCACAGTGACTCTTTACTCTGATAGTACATCATCACAGTGACTCTTTTCTCTGATAGGTCATCATCACAGTGACTCTTTTCTCTGATAGTACATCATCACAGTGACTCTTTTCTCTGATAGTTCATCATCACAGTGACTCTTTTCTCTGATAGTTCATCATCACAGTGACTCTTTTCTCTGGTAGTACATCATCACAGTGACTCTTTCTCTGATAGTAAATCATCACAGTGACTCTTTTCTCTGATAGTACATCATCACAGTGACTCTTTTCTCTGATAGTTCATCATCACAGTGACTCTTTTCTCTGATAGTTCATCATCAGAGTGACTCTTTTCTCTGATAGTACATCATCACAGTGACTCTTTTCTCTAATAGTACATCATCAGAGTGACTCTTTTTTCTGATAGTACATCATCACAGTGACTCTTTTCTCTAATAGTACATCATCACAGTGACTCTTTACTCTGATAGTACATCATCACAGTGACTCTTTTCTCTGATAGGTCATCATCACAGTGACTCTTTTCTCTGATAGTACATCATCACAGTGACTCTTTTCTCTGATAGTTCATCATCACAGTGACTCTTTTCTCTGATAGTTCATCATCACAGTGACTCTTTTCTCTGGTAGTACATTATCACAGTGACTCTTTTCTCTGATAGTACATCATCACAGTGACTCTTTTCTCTGATAGTACATCATCAGAGTGACTCTTTTCTCTAATAGTACATCATCACAGTGACTCTATTCTCTGATAGTACATCATCACAGTGACTCTTTTCTCTGATAGTACATCATCACAGTGACTCTTTTCTCTGATAGTACATCATCACCGTGACTCTTTTCTCTGATAGTACATCACCACAGTGACTCTTTTCTCTGATAGTACATCATCAGAGTGACTCTTTTCTCTAATAGTACATCATCACAGTGACTCTATTCTCTGATAGTACATCATCAGAGTGACTCTTTTCTCTAATAGTACATCATCACAGTGACTCTTTTCTCTGATAGTACATCATCAGAGTGACTCTTTTCTCTAATAGTACATCATCACAGTGACTCTATTCTCTGATAGTACATCATCAGAGTGACTCTTTTCTCTAATAGTACATCATCACAGTGACTCTTTTCTCTGATAGTACATCATCACAGTGACTCTTTTCTCTGATAGTACATCATCACCGTGACTCTTTTCTCTGATAGTACATCACCACAGTGACTCTTTTCTCTGATAGTACATCATCACAGTGACTCTTTTCTCTGATAGTACATCATCACAGTGACTCTTTTCTCTGTTAGTACATCATCACAGTGACTCTTTTCTCTGATAGTACATCATCACAGTGACTCTTTTCTCTGATAGTACATCATCACAGTGACTCTTTTCTCTGATTGTACATCATCACAGTGACTCTCTTCTCTGATAGTACATCATCACAGTGACTCTTTTCTCTGATAGTACATCATCACAGTGACTCTTTTCTCTGATAGTACATCATCACAGTGACTCTTTTCTCTGATAGTACGTCAAATAAAAAGCATTGTAATACAAATATTAATGGTAAAATAGAAATAAAATATATTACGCTGTAAATATTAACATAAATAAAAAATAATCTAAATCTATTGAGCTGGTACGGTATACATTTTATTCTAATCATTTTCATAAATGTTACTTAATATTTTGAAAATTAGCAAATTTCATCGTTGAATTGTTTTTTTCAAATTGAGACGCAGCAACACAATGATGTCAAAGATTTAAGATATTTTTTTTATAGATTTTAACTTTCCTGATTGTTTAACATCTCACTCTATCAGATTTATATCAATGACTCTAAATTATTCATTTCAATCTGCAATAAGGCTAAAATTTAGTTAAATTATCTAGTCTAAGCTTTGAAGTAGACTCATCCCTTCTCTCTCTCTCTCTCTCTCTAATAAATTGAGTTTAGCATCTTCTCATGTTGTCAGAATATGGGGGACACAGGCCCCAAACTGTCTGGTGGAGAGAATGCTCTTTGTGTTATATTGTCCAAACTACCTTTGTCTTATTTGCTAATTAATACCTAATGTGAATACAACGATATGCTTGAAAATAGGTAATACGTAAACTAGTAAACATAGATAAAAATTAAGAAGCTTATTCATTTATTTTCGTATATATATTAGTATTATTATAACATTTATCCGATCTCTTCAATTCCTGAACATTTTGTTTTGGTGTCAGTTTATTATTAAATTAACACAAATCTAAAGATAAGTTTCTTTCTTTTTCACAATATAATCCTTACATGCCTCAATTATTTGTTGATGCAATATAGAATTATCTTTTGCTAATAATTAGGTATTTAGGGATTATGTAAAACAAAAAGTGCTATAGTTTAGATATTTTCATTTCAGTGAGTTCTATGAAGGTACTGACATGAAAAATGAAACCAGTATGCCGCGTTACACCTGACTACTATCTATATGCAACTGATGATGATAATATTTAAAATACACGTAAAAAATAACCTACAAAGTTTTTTTGAGGTCATGTAGACTATAGTCTACATCCGTACTGAAAAGGTAAATTGAAATCACAATCTGAAACAGAGAAAGTAACAGAAAATTCCCCAACATTTCTTACTTGGTGATATAAAAATAATTTATTGAAGGATAAAATAATAACCGCCATATTTAACTGAAATCATTCTAAGATGATGAAGCGAGAGAGAAAGCTCAAATTATTAGATAAAAAGCTACCTGTACCTTTCAAGAACTAGTTAACCAAATATCTAGTTTCACGTTTTTTGCTTGTAATTGTAATTAATTGTCTCCGTATGAGATTCCTTTCTTCTGACATATAAATATGGAATAAAGTTTAAATTGTATGTTCTTCACAATTTAGTCACAGATATCACTGTACGAAGCGTGAATCGCTGATCCCAGTATATAGGTATGTATATTTGTGAAACCCTAAAGCTCTATCCATTTCAATAATTTTACATACATAGGATACTTTTTACATACATAGGGTAGCTTATCATTGTGTGTGAGGGTAGCTTATCATTGTGTGTGAGGGTAGCTTATCATTGTGTGTGAGGGTAGCTTATCATTGTGTGTAGCTTTAATTTAACAACCTCAACTATTCTACTCCTCTCTCTATCTAAATACAATAAAGCTATAGGTAGAGTGTCCACTAAGGTGCAGCAGAGCTCACTAAGTCTACAGGGTGAAGATCAGAGAGCCGCTACTGCATGGCTAATTCCCTTCACGCTTCATTTAGTAACAGATCAGTCACTCGATTTCAGACGACCGATTAACTGTTTGGACTCCTTTTCATTTACAATGAGTCATTACAGGAGTATTTATATGCTGGTTAAACTTAAGATTGAGAGGTGAGTACCACAAAATTAAAGAGCTACCCACATGTGATATTTTGTTTAAAGTGGAAAACGAATAGTGTCGATAAGATGGGAAAAGAGTTATAAAAAATATCCATTGGTTATGAAAATATTATTTATTTGCAACAATGATAAAATTTGCTCAGGAAATAAATGAAGAGCATTTTCTTTTATAAACAATGAGAGAAAATTCAGTACTTTTCTTTTTACTAAACTTTCATTCATTTGTATTGATGATTGTCTTCTGTATTCTTTATTTTCAATTATAAAGTTTGATGCCATTAGGTGAAGTACTTAATTATAGAAAACTATAAAATGAATCCAGCGCTGGTCTGAAATTAATCTCGTACTAAATGACCATATCAAACTCGAGCTCAATATCCATTAAATGTTCCTATAGCAATATTATAACCATGTCGATAACGATAACCAAACACGCGAGATATCCATAGTTCTTAAGTATGTATTTAACTAATATACTCCAAATGAATTAATTCCAAATATTTACCAATTACACATACAATGGTAAATCGAATATTTTAATTAAACCTGAGAATTCGTCCAATTCAATTGCAAGATTGATTTTACAAAGCACAATTGGCGAAATTTCCTGACAAGTCAGCAAGTTATTTACAATCAACATGGCATGTAGAGTTTACATACCAAAGTGAAACAGTTCTGCGGCTCAGAAAAACACAGGCGTGGATTTTCTGGCCCGATGCAAGCAAATAAAGCATGAATGATGGATGGAAAAAAGCCTTTCGACCTAAACATTGAAAAGAGAGCAGCAAATTTAAAGTTGGTGTGAAGTACGACAAGTACGGACGAAATATTGCAAGCTGGGGGGAGAAAGAATTAGGGAAGGTGAATTTAAACAATGTGTAATCCTTTTTACTGTTTCTTTCGGAAGAACAACTGTAAAATGCTTGTTTCGAATTAACAAAACAATAGAGGCAATGGGACAGAGCATTTATAGCTTCCTGGGTGTGTTTGTTGCTTTACTGCTGATGCTGCAGCCTCTTGCCGGGCGATTAACTTCTAAGATGTCAAAAGGCATTGGAGTGCAACATACTTGGCAATGGCATCTCAAGTTCAACATTAAAAAGAACAACAGAGTATCGCATTCATTTCAGTGAAGAAAAGCAGTGGAAAAAATATACAAAAGTGCTTCCATAGAATCGACAGAGAAATATTACTTTTTTTTATTTCAAGATTTAAGTTACTCATTTTCCATTAAATTGAACAAACCGAATGTAATTCCAGTATCCAAATAAAAGTACAGTTAGGGACAAATATTAAATTCAGAGAGAGCTGAGGAAAGTAAACTCCGCTTAATCAAATTTATCTAACAGTGACGAAATAACCTCAGATATTTTGACACTAGGTACATATTTGGAATCAAGCATCACCCAATCTTTCAACAGATATACCGATGATAATTAATTAAATTAGTAGGGGTTTAACGTCTGCTTTAGAAACAAAGGCCATATCGCTGATATTATAAGGAATCTAATTAACTAAATACAAGGAACTAGAAGAAGCAGTCAGAAACAAACAAATGTCCCTAACACCAGTTGGTGACAATGTTTATGACACGAAAAGGACAAGCACCGGTGATTGCACTCACGACTAAAAGAGGAAGATAATTCTCAATAATTTATCTATATTACATGAACTGCTGAATGCTTTGAAAATGAAATCACTTTTCTGCATTTTACCAGGAGCTTGAGAGTGTATGAGTAACAACGTATAATAATTTGCAGGAGGAGAAATATGCATACAAATTACTCTTTTTGGTCCAGTTAATAAATTGTGGTGAAAAACTCCCCCCGAACCATTAAATAAATATCTGAGATTCTTTAGAGGAAGTGAACATTCTGTGTATAGTTTCTCCTTCACTTTATTTGCATTAATTTAAAATTAATTAATTTTGGTAAGGGTTCAACGTCTGCTTCGGAACCGCGATGACCATATCGCTGACGTCAAAACGAAATTGAGTACAAGGGACAGGAAGAAACAATCTAAAACGAAAGTGGTTCCATGTACAAAATCACCTACCACTTTCGATGAAAAGGCTCATGAATGCAGAAAAGCTACTCCGTGAATGCAGTCACTTACTAAGGCTTGTAACAATAGGGAAAAAAACACTGGTGACTGCATTTTCGGATGAAAGAGGAAAATGAAGAGGTGATAGTAAATGAAATCTACGTCTATCGGCATTATCGGATTTTCGTCTATCGGCAATATCAACAATAATAACCGTTCAGCAGATTTTGAATTTTCTGACTGCCTTTGTGAATATTTTTCTTAATATTATCTCAGTTTTAGATTCTTTTGTAATGAATTCACCTCTCAGAAGGGAGTAATATAACTTGGTAAATTATATATTAGGAAAGGACTATTCGCACGGCTATCGAATGGTGAAAGGAAGGGGGATCAAAGTGAAAGATGTCAATATGATGCAGATAATAAGACCTAATGACAGAGATTTGCATGCTCTGAGCTAAGTAATGATGCAATCATGACTATTGCAATTCACAATGGCATCTCTTTGGAGAGATTCAGAAAGTCAACCACTAAATGGGACAATAAATGTTATTGTTAGCTGTGGTCAATTGGTCATACAGGTAACTATATAGATATAAATAAGTATTGGAAAATATAAGAGTACAAGGGTTATGATGTATTTGGAAAATAATATTAAACTGATTTATTCGAAAATATCTCAAAAGCTCTTTTTCATTTCACAGAAAAAAGTGAAATCGAAGTAAATCTAAAGTTGAACAATACATGTAATTAGAAACAATTAAATTGTAGACATGTATAATAGCTTTTGTTTTGCATGTGTGATAGTGGATTGTGTGCATTACCTCTATTGTGAAGGTATGGTTGTCAGTTAACAAAGAGCTAACTACTATTTAATTAGAAGGTCTTCAACGTCTGCTTCAGAACTAAAGGCCATGTCGCTGAAAAGGAAAGTGGCTCCAAGAAAAAAATCACCTACCTCCAGTCAGTGCAATGTTCATGGATGCAAAAAAGCTACCAAGGAATAACAAAGGGACACAAACACAAGTGACAACTATCACAGATTGTACATAAATAAAACAATCACTAAAATAACTAGGACGATATTTAACTAATGTCAAAGGGAAGAATAGCTAGCAACAGCAGCCTACATCTCAACTAAGGTAAGAATATTCAAAGTCTAGCGTTATTGTAATCAAATTAGAAGATTTAACTTCAAGTGAGAAAGTTAACAAAGCTCTTACTAACTTTAGAAGGTAACGAAATGTGAACAGAAAATAGTGAGAACGAATCGATCGAGTGAAGAGAATTGAAAGAGTATTTTATAATAGTTTGGTAATTCTAACTAGTCTTCACCCACTATTATTCATAAAATATTATTTTTACCTTCGCAGAATGCGGGAAGGTAATATTTTAGCCTTCGTTTATTTATTTATTTGTCATCTTGTTATTCGCTTAACTCAAAATTTTTCAACCAAATTTTCTGAAATTTGGATGAACAAACAATTGGTTCATGTCCATTGACCTGCTGGTAGTATTTTGGGATTGACCCGGTCAAAGGTCAAGGTCATGGTCATTTATAACTGAAATAGTATTGAACCATATTTCACGAAACTTGGTGGGACGATTGGTCAATTTACAGGAACCATTTTGTTAGATTTTGGGAGCGATCGGGTCAAAGGTCAAAGATCAAGGTCAAGGCCATTTGTAACTCATTAACTCAAAATGCATTCAACCAAATTGTCTGGGATTTGATGGGACGATTGGACAATGTCCAAGAACCATCTGGTAGAATTTTGGAAGCGATCCGATCAAGGGTCAAGGTCAAGGTCATTTGTAACTCAAAGTATTGAACCATATTGCATGAAACATGGTGGGTCGATTGGTCATTATCCAGTTAGCAGTTTATTAAATTTTGGAGAGAACGGGTCAAAGTGGCGGCAAAGGTATGCGCTCTACCGAGTGCAAATAATCTAGTTATATATACTACGTAGATGCTGGTATTTTCCACAACCGAAATCAATGAAAATTATGTTTCATAATCATAAGAGTTAATACCTCCAATGTGCAGAAAATATATTGCCAGTGCATTTGGTACTAAATTACCAACACCATGTGGTTTGAGGTACCATTGCCCTGTGGTTTGAGGTACCATTGCCCTGTGGTTTAAGGTACCATTGCCCTGTGGTTTGAGGTACCATTGCCCTGTGGTTTGAGGTACCATTGCCCTGTGGTTTAAGGTACCATTGCCCTGTGGTTTGAGGTACCATTGCCCTGTGGTTTAAGGTACCATTGCCCTGTGGTTTAAGGTTCCATTGCCCTGTGGTTTGAGGTACCATTGCCCTGTGGTTTGAGGTACCATTGCCCTGTGGTTTAAGGTACCATTGCCCTGTGGTTTGAGGTACCATTGCCTTGTGGTTTGAGGTACCATTGCCCTGTGGTTTGAGGTACCATTGCCCTGTGGTTTGAGGTACCATTGCCCTGTGGTTTGAGGTACCATTGCCCTGTGGTTTAAGGTACCATTGCCCTGTGGTTTAAGGTACCATTGCCCTGTGGTTTGAGGTACCATTGCCCTGTGGTTTAAGGTACCATTGCCCTGTGGTTTGAGGTACCATTGCCCTGTGGTTTGAGGTACCATTTCCCTGTGATTTAAGGTACCATTTCCCTGTGGTTTGAGGTACCATTGCCCTGTGGTTTAAGGTACCATTGCCCTGTGGTTTGAGGTACCATTGCCCTGTGGTTTAAGGTACCATTGCCCTGTGGTTTAAGGTACCATTGCCCTGTGGTTTAAGGTACCATTGCCCTGTGGTTTAAGGTACCATTGCCCTGTGGTTTAAGGTACCATTGCCCTGTGGTTTAAGGTACCATTGCCCTGTGGTTTGAGGTACCATTGCCCTGTGGTTTAAGGTACCATTGCCCTGTGGTTTGAGGTACCATTGCCCTGTGGTTTAAGGTACCATTGCCCTGTGGTTTGAGGTACCATTGCCCTGTGGTTTGAGGTACCATTGCCCTGTGGTTTAAGGTACCATTGCCCTGTGGTTTGAGGTACCATTGCCCTGTGGTTTGAGGTACCATTGCCCTGTGGTTTGAGGTACCATTGCCCTGTGGTTTAAGGTACCATTGCCCTGTGGTTTGAGGTACCATTGCCCTGTGGTTTGAGGTACCAATGCCCTGTGGTTTGAGGTACCATTGCCCTGTGGTTTAAGGTACCATTGCCCTGTGGTTTGAGTTACCATTGCCCTGTGGTTTGAGGTACCATTGCCCTGTGGTTTGAGTTACCATTGCCCTGTGGTTTGAGGTACCATTGCCCTATGGTTTGAGGTACCATTGCCCTGTGGTTTGAGGTACCATTGCCCTGTGGTTTAAGGTACCATTGCCCTGTGGTTTGAGGTACCATTGCCCTGTGGTTTGAGGTACCATTGCCCTGTGGTTTGAGGTACCATTGCCCTGTGGTTTAAGGTACCATTGCCCTGTGGTTTGAGGTACCATTGCCCTGTGGTTTGAGGTACCATTGCCCTGTGGTTTGAGGTACCATTGCCCTGTGGTTTAAGGTACCATTGCCCTGTGGTTTGAGGTACCATTGCCCTGTGGTTTGAGGTACCATTGCCCTGTGGTTTGAGGTACCATTGCCCTGTGGTTTGAGGTACCATTGCCCTGTGGTTTAAGGTACCATTGCCCTGTGGTTTGAGGTACCATTACCCTGTGGTTTGAGTTACCATTGCCCTGTGGTTTGAGTTACCATTGCCCTGTGGTTTGAGGTACCATTGCCCTGTGGTTTGAGGTACCATTGCCCTGTGGTTTGAGGTACCATTGCCCTGTGGTTTGAGGTACCATTGCCCTGTGGTTTGAGGTACCATTGCCCTGTGGTTTAAGGTACCATTGCCCTGTGGTTTGAGGTACCATTGCCCTGTGGTTTAAGGTACCATTGCCCTGTGATTTGAGTTACCATTGCCCTGTGGTTTGAGGTACCATTGCCCTGTGGTTTGAGGTACCATTGCCCTGTGGTTTGAGGTACCATTGCCCTGTGGTTTGAGGTACCATTGCCCTGTGGTTTAAGGTACCATTGCCCTGTGGTTTGAGGTACCATTGCCCTGTGGTTTGAGGTACCATTGCCCTGTGGTTTAAGGTACCATTGCCCTGTGGTTTGAGGTACCATTGCCCTGTGGTTTAAGGTACCATTGCCCTGTGGTTTGAGGTACCATTGCCCTGTGGTTTAAGGTACCATTGCCCTGTGGTTTGAGGTACCATTGCCCTGTGGTTTAAGGTACCATTGCCCTGTGGTTTGAGGTACCATTGCCCTGTGGTTTAAGGTACCATTGCCCTGTGGTTTGAGGTACCATTGCCCTGTGGTTTGAGGTACCATTGCCCTGTGGTTTGAGGTACCATTGCCCTGTGGTTTGAGGTACCATTGCCCTGTGGTTTGAGGTACCATTGCCCTGTGGTTTGAGGTACCATTGCCCTGTGGTTTGAGGTACCATTGCCCTGTGGTTTGAGGTACCATTGCCCTGTGGTTTAAGGTACCATTGCCCTGTGGTTTGAGGTACCATTGCCCTGTGGTTTAAGGTACCATTGCCCTGTGGTTTGAGGTACCATTGCCCTGTGGTTTAAGGTACCATTGCCCTGTGGTTTGAGGTACCATTGCCCTGTGGTTTAAGGTACCATTGCCCTGTGGTTTGAGGTACCATTGCCCTGTGGTTTGAGGTACCATTGCCCTGTGGTTTGAGGTACCATTGCCCTGTGGTTTGAGGTACCATTGCCCTGTGGTTTGAGGTACCATTGCCCTGTGGTTTGAGGTACCATTGCCCTGTGGTTTGAGGTACCATTGCCTTGTGGTTTGAGGTACCATTGCCCTGTGGTTTGAGATACCATTGCCCTGTGGTTTAAGGTACCATTGCCCTGTGGTTTGAGGTACCATTGCCCTGTGGTTTAAGGTAACATTTCCCTATAAGGTTTTTACAATCAATCAAAAGGTTAGGTTTGATATCAGAAAATTTGGTTTACTGTTGCTCGCATTTTATCAAATTACAACAGTTCTCTTACGTTGATTATCTCCTTACATTCTTCTTATTCAAGTAAGTGCATGCATATATTTATGCTAAACAGGAACATAGAAAAGTAACCAATTTGCATCTATGAATAGCTAGCACAAAAATAAGCAACTTAGAGGCTTACAAATTATAATTCTGCAGCAGTTAAACTTTTAAATGACTTGGTATTTATATTTTCATTATTAGAGTGTCCACATTATATAACTAGCTATACCTAGTTAAGGAATATATAACAAAATATTGATATCGAAACATATGTATTACCATAAGCATTGGCAATTTTCGATGTATAATATGCATATAAAAACTGCATAGTTCGTATATATTAAGAAAATATGTTGAAAGAGGTTAACCAGTATGCAGATTAGTTATATAATTTATAGTACAATGTTCTGATGAAATACATTTTTCTTAAATTATAAATAAGGTAAATTGATTTCAAAGTGTTATTTTTAATTCATTATTTATATAAAATTTATTGTAATCGTATTTCGAAATTCTACAAAAATCAAAATAATATCTACTACTTCTTTTTTTCAATTAACTCCAGTAAAATTACTATACAATTTATAAGCAAACATATACTCAACTCCAGATTTTATTGTATGATTAGTTAAAGCTTATTATTCAATATCAAAATATTTTTTTATATTTATAATGATTTATACTGTGTTCAAATAGCAACATATTAATAAAAGAAAACTAAAAAAAGAAAAAAATACAATATTCAGATGGATATATTAACTCTAGACTTAGTGCTGAATAACCAAAGAAAGAGAAGATTTCCTAGAGGAGTTCACAATGATGGCATTTGAAGCACTGGACAACATGTCACAAAAACACACAAAGTGTTGTCTCTCTGAAATAAAAGTGAAAAGCGACAATGGAAAATCCAAGAGAAAATGAATAGAAAGGTGAATTCTATCTCAGAATAGTGAACTTCAACCTGAGATAATTGAGAGGAAATAGAGTAAAGGAGATAGCAAATATTGTGAGATTCAACCCTAGTCATCTTTGTCATATCAGGTAAAGGATCTACCTAACACTTAGACCCTTTTTCCAGCTACAATCCTATGCCAGTGAAGGGATGATAAACTCTTCATGGTAGATAGGTTCTTTATTCTATTTTATTTTCAATATATATGAGGAGATTCATACTCTGCGTTGTTTATTCTATTATTATAGAAGCATTCGAATGGTTTAATGGATTCATCATCAAAAAAGTACATGAAAGAAAACATTAAAAACATTTTCCAAGGTAGAAATATTTTTTAGGATAACTTAATAGCAATAATGTTACAACATTGTCATTATTGGTACAGTGTTACCTGATAACATTGCTACCAGAGAAACTTTAGAGTGTTAGAGAATAATAACCACCTTTGCTATGAAGAAAAGTCACGACGCGCTACTATTCCGAGGTCTCGTATTCCTTAGTTTTTGACAGTGTTGTAAAATGCCCTAACATATGGTTTAGTGTTCAGATTGGCTGGTAAGTTATGTAGAAATGAGAAAAAAGTTATCCATTGTTGTAAATAAAAGCAATGAAAAACTAGACAACTAATAACTTTCAGGTAATTGGTCAGTTTTATCTACAATCGTTCGTTTCGTAAATTTTCAAATCAATATACCGAACATTTATCTTATGAATGATAACAACACGAGTTGAATTGAAAAGAGAAATCGAAACTGATGGTTGAACGTGAATATCGTGATGAAGAAATAAAGAGAGAAATACTATAAGTATTTGTAAACATGGAAAAAGAATGCTAAAGAATTCTACATACTCCAGGAATAATACCCTACCCTAAAATGAACATGTAATTAATCCTTAATTTACTTAGGTACTTGTGTATAATGTTATCATGAAAGTTTTTGTTAGATAATAATATTCTTACGGAGGAGATATAACAGAGTTGATAATAATGTCAATGAGATAAGGATACAGGTGCATAAAGTAAAGCTATTGGTGCTTGGCAAGTGATAATGCAATGATGTTCTGCTAAAACCTGTTAGGCCAATTTGTTTGCAAAGCTATTTAGATAAATTAAATGATAATAGTCAGGCATTTGGACAATAGTTGGTAAAAGTAACTAAAGTAAAGCTCCTTATCTCCAAAACAACCACACACCAGAATTAAAATAGAAACTTTTGAAAGCATTCTTTTACTGAACTTTATTGATGTGATTCAACTAATTTACCAATAATATAAACTAAATAATTTATAATTAGTCTCAAGTACTTCATTGTGAAAATCCCACAGAGAAAATTATAATTACCGATAGTCGACAGTTATAATTTATCATGAAAAAAATATCTATCTACGACAGTGAAAGAATTAACGAGAAATCCATCGTAATATATCTTATAAGCCCATTCTGTACTTGTGATTTCACCTCCCAGTTTACGCCTCTTAAAATTCAATCTATACTAGGCGGTCAAAGCGCAGCATTTAATTCTCTAGTATAGAAGAAAAAAACATTAACATTCTTTCGTCTTTCGTTGGACTTTCTCATAAAAAAACGCAACGATAATGCTTGAAATACTGATATATTACGATAAAACAAGTTAAAGTTATAAATTTTGACCGAGGCATTTGGTCTCAGAGTGCTAGAGTTAATGATGTATTTTCTCTTTGCAAGACTGTCTCACTAGTCTCTTCACGCAGTAACCTCTCCACTAATTTGCATAACAAGTAACAGAGCACATAAAACTGTACTCTGATCTGACTGTTAATGGCATTGTCTTTTCAATACTTAGAGACCATAAATTCCTTGGCCAAAGAGAATTGGAAGCTAGAAAGTGTCTGTAGAATGCCACACATTGTTTCCTGCAATTCATAACCATAGTTTGCATCTCTTAAATAGGAGAATGTTTCCCTTTTTTCCCCATGAGAGATGATGTACTGCACAGGCTTTGGTCTCTTCTTAGTGTAACGACTGCCAATTCGAAACAAAAGTACGTCTTTTGCTGCTTGTATTCGAATAGCATTTCAAACAAATGACCATTAACATACTGAACTATAAGCGAGTAGAAAAGGAAGTATTAACATTGCATGTTCTATTGTAGCGATACTTAATGTAGCTATGGAGGTGATAGATGAAGTAATCATGGTTATAATATGGGGTATATTTAATATAAAAATTATCAAGCATACTACACTAAGAAAAATTCACTATAAGAAATATTTACTATTAGAAATATTTACTACAAGAAATATTTACTACTAGAAATATTTATTATTAGAAATATTTACAATAAGAAATATTAATAAATATGTTCATGAGTAAAAGAAAGAATATATTTTAAAAAGATTTTACTTAACGATAGAGAGAGAGAGAGAGAGAGAGTTACTCCCCATCCTCACGCTACTCCCCATCCTCACGTTACTCCCCATCCTCACGCTACTCCCCATTCTCATACTACTCATCATCCTCACGCTACTCATCATCCTCACGCTACTCCCCATCCTCACGCTACTCCCTATCCTCACGCTACTCTTCATCCTCACGCTACTCCCTATCCTCACGCTACTCCCTATCCTCACGCTACTTTCCATCCTCACGCTACTCCCCATCCTCACGCTACTCCCTATCCTCACGCTACTCCCCATCCTCACGCTACTCCCCATCCTCACGCTACTCCCCATCCTCACGCTACTCCCATCCTCACGCTACTCCCCATCCTCACGCTACTCCCTATCCTCACGCTACTCCCTATCCTCACGCTACTCCCCATCCTCACGCTACTCCCCATCCTCACGCTACTCCCCATCCTCACGCTACTCCCAATCCTCACGCTACTCCCCATCCTCACGCTACTCCCCATCCTCACGCTACTCCCCATCCTCACGCTACTCCCTATCCTCACGCTACTCCCCATCCTCACGCTACTCCCCATCCTCACGCTACTCCCCATCCTCACGCTACTCCCTACCCTCACGCTACTCCCCATCCTCACGCTACTCCCCATCCTCACGCCATCACTCATGAGGCGTGTCCTCAGATTTATGGCTCGAGTGCATATTTAAGGTAAGGGAGTTACTCAGTTTTTGTGACGTGACGTACACACGCACACACATGTATGCCCTTCAACTGTATATTATAATATTATGATAATTAAGGATTATCCCCAGACGTGATTAATCTTTGTCAAGTTACTGGGCGGATTACACAAAATATTATAATCATGACAGTATCAAGATTGCACGACAAATTAGTGAGAGAAAATAAGAGGAATATGGAGCAATGTATTTAGGGATGGAAAATAAGGAGACAGTCAGGGTATATTCCAGAGACACTCTGAGGTACGGGGGGAACAGTGAACTGGTGTACCAGAGAAAAACCAGTGCACTGAGTGACTGCACTCACACTGACTGACTGCACTCACACTGAGTGACTGCACTCACACTGAGTGACTGCACTCACACTGAGTGACTGCACTCACACTGAGTGACTGCACTCACACTGAGTGACTGCACTCACACTGAGTGACTGCACTCACACTGAGTGACTGCACTCACACTGAGTGACTGCACTCACACTTAGTGACTGCACTCACACTTAGTGACTGCACTCATACTGAGTGACTGCACTCACACTGAGTGACTGCACTCACACTTAGTGACTGCACTCACACTGAGTGACTGCACTCACACTGAGTGACTGCACTCATACTGAGTGACTACACTCACACTGAGTGACTGCACTCACACTGAGTGACTGCACTCACACTGAGTGACTGCACTCATACTGAGTGACTACACTCACACTGAGTGACTGCACTCACACTGAGTGACTGTACTCACACTGAGTGACTGCACTCATACTGAGTGACTGCACTCATACTGAGTGACTGCACTCACACTGAGTGACTGCACTCACACTGAGTGACTGCACTCACACTGAGTGACTGCACTCACACTGAGTGACTGCACTCACACTGAGTGACTGCACTCACACTGAGTGACTGCACTCACACTGAGTGACTGTACTCACACTGAGTGACTGCACTCACACTGAGTGACTGTACTCACACTGAGTGACTGCACTCACACTGAGTGACTGTACTCACACTGAGTGACTGCACTCACACTGAGTGACTGCACTCACACTGAGTGACTGTACTCACACTGAGTGACTGCACTCATACTGAGTGACTGCACTCACACTGAGTGACTGTACTCACACTGAGTGACTGCACTCATACTGAGTGACTGCACTCATACTGAGTGACTACACTCACACTGAGTGACTGCACTCACACTGAGTGACTGCACTCACACTGAGTGACTGCACTCACACTGAGTGACTGCACTCACACTGAGTGACTGCACTCACAGTGCCTCAGTCCTCTAGTATAAAATAATTCTTCACACCGGACTGTTATTTAAAGTTAATTATTTACTCTGTGACTTTGGAATAAAGCAACCATTCGATATTTCTCTTCTGCTCAAATCATGTGGTTTGGAGAAGTTATTTGACAATGATATTTATTACTTCATTAGTTTTTCTTTTCCAAACACGTTACACAGAACAAATTGGTTTATATAATTAACCCCATGGAGTTATCTCTGGGGCGAATGGTTTCCTGTGGTAAGACTTATAGAAATAGTGGGCATTGAAAGTTCTTATATCTCATCAGTTTTCAAATATGTTGCTTCTTCTCTGTCATGGAGTAATGAATTTAGTAGGAAAAATGGGAAGGAATATTTTTGAATTGGTCAGCTCCCATTAGCTGAGGGTAAAATTAGAGGCTTCAAAAATTAGAGGCTTGAGGACCCAAAGAAATTAGAGAAATGAGAGCACAGGCATATTACGATTGGATTTGGGTGGAGTTATGGAAAGATTCTCCCGAGTACATAAGCGGATGATTGGATTAACTCTCCCTATGCTGTCTGTCACTCACACTCTACTGACGGGAGAGTCTTAAAAAGTTTAGTTGCATTCTGGCTCAGGACCGGGAAAGTCTCGATCTAACCCATGTCTTATGGTTCAACCGCAGAACATACATGATGGAGGTCTGCACCAGCAAAAGCGGTGGAATGGAATCGTGACTGTATCTTGCTACTCTATGGGTTAGGTTTCCAACGGCAGAAGTATAATTCTCTACGACACAGGCAGAGCCATTGTAGAAGATAGGAAAAATGTCAAGGCAGAATTTGAAACAGAGTGCAGAATGGATTCGATGTCGCAGAACATAAGTTTTACGAGCCAGTAGATGCCCGGAGTGAGAGTTCTCACCTACAGTTCTTGTGGTTTCGGCGAGTTTATTGTCGCCTCAATATCAACAGAAACTCCCCCATTCATATTCCCCTAGTGAAAGGTGAAACCCCCAATCTGCAAAGTTTGACCCATGTTGTAAATTAAACTCCTCCATAGATTTATCATTGATTAGTTGAATTATAATTAACAATATCAGATAATGAATAATAATTGATAAAAGTAAAAGAGAAGTAGGAGAGGAAGGCAATCGCAATGACACACTCTGTTTTAGGTCACAATGAGGTCTGTCCAAACATTAGAGGTCGTTACAAGTGACTTACTGAAGTGTTATCACTAACAGGCAACTCACTATCACACTCCTCTAGATAAATCAAAGACATTACAATTAATGAAAGCAATTCAATGACTTCATTTGTAGGTCAATTAACCTAATTAGTTATCAGTTAAATAATAAATAAATGTATCATTTTGGTGTAGCACTACCAATTAGCTGACATTTCAAAATGGCTTACAATTACAATAGCTGGCAGAATTGAAAATAATAAACTTGTCGTTAATGGTGTTAATTCTAACTAATTTATTTATAATATGGCTAATGTTAACAAATTGGGAACATGCGCATGCATTAAATACTTAAACTATTCCTAATAATAATATAATTTTCCACCGTCCTATAGCGTAAACATGTTCCTAGTTTTATTTTTATTTTGTTGGCAATGATAATATCATCACAGGATAGTTTTAGAAATTAAGCAGACACTCATCATATCTTTACTACAACCTGTGACACCGAAAGCTTACCCCTACTCTAAAGGTTGTAACTTGTTGTATCCTCATAGCTCAGTGCAGCAAATAACCTTAGAGTAACTATTTGGTGCAGGAGGCGCTGTTCTGCATACAGGATAGAATAGGACTCTAAGGACAGGGCAACACGGATTTCGAAGAGACTTTCCATTCGAATCGTGGAATAGAATTGCACAGAGTTAGAGCAAAGAAATTCGGCACATGATCAGCATAACAATACTGCCAGGGTATCAACAGGGAGCAATAATTCATCTCTCTTTTGCCCTGGCCTCTACAAACGTAGTAACAAATTTGAACCAATTCACTTGATTTATTGGATCTGCAATGCTTTTCTAAGACATGTTATTTACAAGAGAGGTAAGGAATATAGGAATGATTATTCAATCATAGGTATTGAACACATCAGTCGCTTCTTCAGAGTGAAAATAACTGGACGCAACTTTTGAAAAGTTGAAAACTCTCTCTTATAATTATTATTATTTGATTACATCTCATGATAATTACTTTAATAGAAAAAATTGTGAAGAGTTTTAATTTTATAATTATTATTTATAGTTGAATATATCCCACATTTTTCCAACTAAGAACAAATAGAATATGCCTGATGTAATGAATTTAATCCTCTAAAATCTAAATAGATTCAGAACTTGATGGTTACAATTTTTAAAATATATGATTTCTTGAGTTATAAAGTTGTTCTTGAGTAAAGAGTTCAAAATTAAATGATATAAAACACTCGGTGCATAGTTTAAAGTGTTAATATAATAAAAAAGGTGAATTAAACACAACACAAAATTAAATACAATACAATTTGTACACACAACTCTATCAACACATTTACAAACAACTCATTAATAAAATACATAAATTCATGAATATCACCAAATAATAATAATTATAATCCTTTACAATCCAATGTGAAGTAAGTAGTGTATAATAATATATTGGAAAATGCCAACCATTCACTGTTTCACATTGCCCAGTTTTCAAATGTTGGTAAATTTAAAAAGACTGTACGCTGAGAGAAAACTGCTATGATAAAACATTTTTTAAGTTATTTGATGAAGAGCGACGGGAATCGGCATAGCTTCTTAACACTAAACTTACATCGAAATATTCCTTTAATTCACAGTTGAATGGTTTATGTTTAACATTAGAATTGTTTTTAAGTTTGCCACTGTCACCGCAGACTGAGTATATGTCCCATTAAGAAGTACTCAATGATATTCTGCATGATTCTAAGTAAACAAAATTACATTTTTAGTAGACCAAAGAAAAAGGCAAAAAATCTCCGGACTGAATACGGTTGGTGGAACTTTTCAGTAAGATGAAAGTGTTGCGCGATATTAATTTGGTGGCTTAATTGAGAGGCTGCGAGTGAATTGGTGCTCCAAAACAACATCCTTTATTCCACAGAGTCTCTGATTAAATCATTTAGAACTGATTAGGAAAGAGAAGCTGAGGAATCTTCCTTTCTTTGGAACCCACTGAAAAATTACTGTGAGGCAATGGAGAAGTAAATTATCTTCAATGATTCACCATCAATTTCTTACTGGGTACTAACTCACTCACCATTTGAATGTTAAAATGAATAATAAACTGAGGCACATACATTATTGTGATTATATTTTTATTATCAAAAACAGTTATCGTAATTAAATGCTTAAATTTGAAATTATAACCAAGAAATATAGGACAAATAAGTAGGATATAGAGAGTATGTCAGAAAGGATGCCCCATTAAATGGCTTTAGTAACTTTAAAACTATATAGGGATAGAATAAAACATTATGTCAAAAAATTAAGTAGATTAATAAATTTTATCTATAAATCACATTTAGATGTTGAAACAATCTCTATCTTTTGAGTGACGCCTGTTTCCTCGAAACTACTTTCCAACCTTTTCTCAAGATTGTCTGTAAGTTTCGTTAATGTGTTGCCATTAATTTGTCAGATTTCATTTTGGATATTTCTCAATAATTTATCGCAAGTCATTGTATTAGGATTATTATTGTTAGCTTTTTATTAAGGTATCCCCATAGAATATAGTCGAATATGTATAGTTAAGTTCAGGGCTCTAGGATTTCAGTTACCATCGCCATACCGAGAGACCAAGTTTTGAAGAAACAATCGATTTGAAAGAATTATTGTTCCTTTCACAGTTGTACTCGCAGAGCCATCTTTTTGATGCAAAATGTTTTACAAATGTCTTGTTCAAGGTTCAGGAAAAGTACATATTATAATTAAATATATTTCTCCAATGACGGTCACAGACATTATTGCGCATATCGTTTTCGATAAATACGAGTGGTGCAATGATTTCATTAGCCATTAGTTAACTTGTCCATTAGATCTATGGACCTAACTGATAGCCTTACCGGAGTATAACAGCAACCCTATCATCATGACTGGGTATGTTCCAGTATTTTAACAAATTTAAATGGACTATATACGATCAATTTTCACATCGAAATGCTTGAAACGCACCTGTATATCTGTGAAAGCGCTTTGCCATACTTTACCAAAATACTAATGACGATATTGTACAATGTACATAGTGTGAAATAGAATGAGAGTGTTTGGTGAGTTTATCTTTCAAATTTCAGTACATAAATTTCAATATCTTCTATCTTATAATCATTCTTTGCACTTATTTTCATAAAGAGAAAAAATGCATTCTTGAATAATATCTCCGGTGACATGAATTTCATACGAGAAATTTGTAAAATGTGAATAAATTAGGTTACTGGGACTTATGTGTGTCACTTATATTCTATGGTGTAAAAATAAATGTACCCTAAGCCAAGTCATTTTGACTTAAGAATGCTCATTTTTGTCATTCAACAGTTAGATTTTACATAAACATATATTAATTAATATTCATTTAAATAGTGGGACATATGCGTCCCACTAGTCAAGTGTCGTTGACCACAAGTGGGACACATGTGTCCCAGTCCTTAAATAATAAATTGAGAAAGAAAACTGCCGTCATTAAAGGAACATTTATTAGCATCCAAAACAACCAAAGAAATACACGGGGAAGTTCAGATCTCGAGCAGAAAAAACTCCGCGTTGAAATTAAGGGTTAATGAAGGTTTACATTAATAAACCAAACACAATCACTCCATTGAAAAGAAATACCAAAGAGGAAAACAGGCAAATTAACGGCAACACATTGACGACAGTTACAGACGATATTGAGAAGAAGTTAGAAATGTACTATCACTCCCCATTTAACAGACGTCACTTTAGAGAAATAGTTTTCATCACTAAAATGTTATTTATAAATGAAATAAAGTAATCAAATTATTTTGACATAAAGTTTAATGTTCAATCCTTAAGAGCTTTAGAGTTAATAAAGTTATTTAATGGGGCATCATCTCTGCCCACCCTGTAAATAAAGTGGGAGTGTACTGTATAAGATTGACATCAGTTAGGATATACTTATATCATATATATCTATATATTATATCATGGAGAAGATGGTTAGTAAGAAAAAGTAGTAAGGTTTTTGCTTGTCTAGGACTCTAGATATATAGAAGCTTAGATATACACATTCCAGATAATTAGATATTTGTCTTTATATATCTAGTCACATTTTTTAGCCTATCTAAAGTGAATATCGTTTTAAGTGTTAATAAAGTCTAACATATCGT
Source organism: Caprella mutica (assembly GCA_947561585.1). Taxonomy (NCBI): domain Eukaryota; kingdom Metazoa; phylum Arthropoda; class Malacostraca; order Amphipoda; family Caprellidae; genus Caprella; species Caprella mutica. Next base: position 193,410 of record CANNZV010000821.1, on the reverse strand, counting down.
TATGTATCTGTCCAAAATACTACACTGCATATCAGTTCACAACTTTTGTTTGTTTTGCTTTTCAAATTCTCTTCTTCCTCATTATTAAATGTTCATTTTTATGAAATAATTAAAAAAACATTCAGTTATAGTAAAATTTAAAAAATATATAATTTTAATATATAAATTAGCACTTAATAATAAATGAAAAAGAAATACTTTGAAGCAAATATTGATAACTTAAACAAAACGATGAAGAAATAAAAATTTTTAGAGCCAGTTTTAGAGCCACAAAAAATTGATTATTTATATTTTTAACATAAATTTACATTTATAAAAACGTTGTGACTTTTTCCTCTAAAATATGTACGTAGTGACTCAGTTTGAAATTTGACATACTCAGTAAATAAAGTTGATTTATTCCTATTCATATGAACCGTTGTGCAGTACACTTTTCAAAGGGACAGTACAGCAGACCTTGTAAACAAATTGGAATACTATAATGAAATCAGTTCAAACTCGGAAAATAATGACACTATTTGAGTTTTCAAATCGAAATAAAAAAAATGATTTTAAATTTGTTAAAATGCATTAATTAAATCAACTGCTGTAAATTAACAAGCAATACGCAAATGAATATTTTAAACTAGAGAGTATATACGTAAGTATATTCTAATTCTAATGAAGTAATGCTAGGCAGTAACTTTTAGAGCTTTTCTCTCCTATTCACACCCACTTTAACGCTAACTTTGAACATAACAACAGTGATCATTATTATGGAAATGTGACACTCGGCACCAAACTTATAGAGTTGCTTCGAAATTATTACCATTGTTACCAGTACAAACAAAAACAATAACGAAAATACCATATATAATCATTTCGACTATACTCTATTTTATTTATCTATTATTATTACCGATCAAGGTAAAATATTAATCGTGTTTTATCGTAGAATATAATTTAGAACTTATTTCAAAGACGATGGACTTTAGTCATGATAAATTGAAATTGGCTTTTCGTCGGATTATTTGGCGTCGTAGACAAATGATCTTTAATCATCGATTATATAATGGAATGTGGAGAAAAAAAAAGATAATTATTATCCGTCTTGTGGAAAGTAAAAGAAATGGAAAAAAAATTAGCTAAACTTTTTTCAAAATTTAATATTCTATAAAATAATAATAAAATAGCTAATCATTAACACAGAAAAATTCTTTAGTATAAAACATTTTCTCTTTATTTTATTAGTCGTAAAATCTAAGGGTGAAAATAATTCAATTTTAAAACTTTGTATTCATTTTAATCTTTTCATATTTTGTTTATTTCGCAGTTTCTAAGATAGAAAAAATTACGCTTGAAGAATAAAAGAAATAAATAATAAATGAATTTTCTTAATATTAATCTTTCATTTAACTTACAATGAAATTTGCAGAAATAGAACACATATACCTACTATTTTTTCAATGCTATTCTTAAATTATTGTTACCCAGTTCAAAATATACTTACGAGAAATTTAAAAATAAAAAAATTAAAGCAATATTTGATTAGATATTTAGATATTTACGAAATAACATATTTCAGGGAAAATATTTTGTATTGAAATATTTAGAAAAAAATAAGTAACATCCTCTAGAAATATTACCTAAATAAACACTTTGAAAATTATCATTTTGATACGATTTTAAGTGGTCACTGTTACTAGTTGTCACTGTGACAAGTGGTCACTGTGACAAGTGGTCACTGTGACAAGTGGTCACTGTGACAAGTGGTCACTGTTACAAGTGGTCACTGTGACAAGTGGTCACTGTGACAAGTGGTCACTGTAACAGGTGGTCATATGACAATAAAATTATTATTATCAATATTGAACATTAACTTTTTTATCTACAAGTTTTTTATTGATAACCTGTAGTCTCACTCTTTCGGTATTTTAAACCTTAAAACATTAAATCATTGTATGATAAAAAGAAGGAAACTGTCAACCAGGTAAAAAGATAATATATTAAAATTACTAAATATTAGGTTAGTTATGAGTTACCGGACGGTTTCACAATTTCGATCATATAAGAAAAAATACCTAATTTGACATTTTAGCACAAATTAAATTTATTGGCACTTGCAACTATTATTTTTTCTCAAATAATCAAAAATAAGGAATCGATCGGTAACTTAGAACTTACCCCAGGTACCTATTGTTTTTAATGCGTGCAATAAATTTCTTACCTATGGATGAGTGATGCGGTCTCAGTAGGAAGGCGATAGGCAGGACTTCTCTCCCATAAATCAAGATGAATGTCAATTAGCAAACTATTGATGGCTGCAAGTGAATTTGCCAGAGTTATCTCCGTTACTATCAATACAAGCAGTTATATAAAAACACAATGAATCTTACCTGCCTACTTTTTACTTCTAAACCACAGTTATTATAAAAAATGACATCCTAAACACAGTCTATTGTTTACATTGCACACTTTTATAAACTAGTTATTGGTTGAGTAACACTTTAAAAGTTTAGGTTATTAGTTTTGAAATGCCGGTAGTGAAGACACGAGTCGAGGGAGAGCTGCGACATAAGCACAACCTACCACCGTCACAGTTTGGGTCACACTGAACATTGCATAATGGGGAAATTTCGGGTTTGCAACTTGATAAATAAAAAAATTAATGTGAAATTATGTTCCATATTCAGTGTACTAATTTATATATTATTTAGACTACTATGTTCTTCGTAAGTATATAATTTCACGCGTATGTTTGTATTTGTGATGTCTGTCGCTGTTACTATATTAATTTAATATAAAGTACATGTCAAAAAAAGTGGTAAGAAATTAAAATCGCCATAACTTTCACAAGGACCATTGTATCTTGCTTTGGTTTTCTTTAGCTAATGTAATTAACATTTTTCGTTTGTTTTTCTATATTCCTATTAGTTCTTATAAGTAGAAGGTGGCGAAATTGCTCTTGCGCGAACTTATTTCAAACCTTGCTGTCAAAAGAATAGGTTTTATCTCAAAAAATCAGTATGATTTTAAGAACCCTTATGTTGAATCAGCAGATAATTGCAGGAGCTAAGACGTATTTATGAGAAACTCTGAATCGAGTACAGTGGATGCAGGATGATACCCCAGTACCACTGTGGGAAGTTTTAGAACAGGCCATTGAATGGACTTCGATTAGCTCAGATTTGACTGATTGCGGTGATTTCGTGAGGGGTTATTTCACTTATATATAAAATGATGTATACTCCTTCCCACCTGATAATCTGAACCAATTGAAAGCTAACTCAGAGATGATCAAAAGATCAGCCTCAAAAGTCAGAAAACGGGCACAAAAATGTGTTGAGAAAAATGAGGGATAACGGTTATTCTTGGTGATCATCATAATTGGGTAAAAAAACCTATTTTAATATCAATTAACAATTGAATATCTCGCGCAAGAGTAGTTTCACCTCCCTCTACTTGTTATCATCCAGTAGAAAAACTTTTGGGACTATGAAAACAAACAGAAAATGTGGTTATAGCTGAAAAAATCTGCATTAGCCGAAGAAAACCACAGGAAGATACGATGGTTCTTGTTAAAGTTATGGCGATTTTAATTTCGCATCCGTTTTTTTTGACTCGATGTACACTACAGTTTCATTTTTGAGAAAGGAGGTTTGGTATTTTACATGCAAATATTATTACTGCATGGTAAATAATAACAAATGTACTAGACAGTAATGTGAAAAATGATTTCTACAATATTAAAAGTTTGACACTTAAGTTTATCATAATATTTATTTCAATTTACCCCTTATAATTTACCCGTCTATAATTTATAAATAAATTTAAAGATATATGTAAAATTTAATTACTCTAATCTCTAATACGGTTTTGTGCATTTCTACCACCAATAGTCAATTATTTGTGCCCTTCATAGAAACTAAAAATGAATAGAAATATAGTACAAAATATAATGCAGTTACTTGACTTAACAATGATTTTTTATGGCTTAGAGTATTTTAATTGTTTCAACAGTATTTTATGCAAAGATAGGTAGAAGTGTCTTGACCCTGAAACGATCAACGGGCCTGAGAGGTCCTTTCCAGAGGGGAAAATAGATTCCTAATTCAAACACTAATTGACTTGAGTTGTTGAAATGCCGTGACTTTAATTATCTGTGACGTAGTTATGTATTGTATAAATATTAATGAAAATAATGCAATATATGTTTTGCTCTATTTAGTTTTTTATCATTCGTTACCAGGCGGGCCTGTGGAACCCGGGGGAAACACTTTCTGCGTCACACTAGTGAAATATATATACATTATACAGTATACACGTCATATTTTGCGTCAACCTATTGAAAAACACACCCCATTTTGCGACACACTAGTGAAATTACTCGTCACATTTTGCGTCATTGCAGCTAAATCACTTACAGGAATATTTGCTACTTTTTGGTGTGTCGCAAAATTTGATGCAACAGTAGTTGTATTTTCATCCTGGCTGCTGAGATCAGCCTGGATATAAAACTAAATATAACAAAACATGTTGCATTATTTTCATTGATATTTACACGATATTAAATACGTCATAATGTCAATTATACACTGGCAGTGTCCAAAGCTTTATTGCAGATCACTATTTTGTGAATAATTTTAATAATATTGATCGTACAGTAGTGAAACTTTTGTCACTGGAAGATTGCTTCTATGTTAGTATCTTACTGAAATATTTTTTGAATACATGAGAAAATTGGAAAGTTATGAACGTTTATGTATTTTGTAGGCATTTTAACTGTCCATCGCTTTATTGCCCAGATGAAATTTAAGAGAGTGTCTTCGATGATTTAAGAACGTTTATGGCAGAGATAATAAAACGTAGACGAAACACCGATAAATTGCAGATAAATTCTCATCGGCAATTGACTGTAGAGGATTATCGAATGATCTTCAACGAATCATGGTTGATTCTACTTCCTCGAATTAAAGAGGAGATTTCTTCGATGAATCTTCGGCGAGTTATGGAAGACTCAACTTCCTCGAATTACAGCAGGCAGCTCATAGATGTATCTTCGGCGAGTTATGGAAGACTCATCTTCCCTGAATTACAGCAGGCAGCTCATAGATGTATCTTCGGCGAGTTATGGAAGACTCATCATCCCTGAATTACAGCAGGCAGCTAGATAGATGTATCTTCGGCAAGTTATGGAAGACTCATCTTCCCCGAATTATAGCAGGCATGTCTTCGATGATCATCGACGTGTTATGATTGACACATCGTCCCCTAATTATTTCAGGAATGAATTATAGCAGACACGTATTCGATGAAGATCGCTGAGTTACGACAGACTCATCTTCCTCGAATAATAGCAGACATTTCTTCGATGATCTTCAGTGAATTGTATGAGTTATCATATACATTTAAAGGTGTCCGTGATTCAATAATTGTAATTACAGTATATATATATATATATAATATATATAATACTATACATATTTTCCATCATTTAGAATAGAAATAAAAAGATACAAAAAAAATAATATTCATTCATAAGAACTTTCAAAACACGCAGGTTATAATATTGAATAAATCTCAACCAAATCCTACTTCAGCCATGTCCAAGATGGCTCAGTGGATATGTCGCTGGCTTCAATTCTCCATGAGACTACAGTCGCAAGAACGAGTCCTAGCTACACCACTTCATTTCTTTCTCCATTTTTCCATTTAATATGTATATAAAAATATGTAACATTAAACTAATCGATGTAAAGCAAAACGTACGTGTGTACCCTACATGACATAAAGTAAAAAATAAAACAAAATCGTAAATACCTCTCAAATGATAATTTTTATTTTATTTAACCCTATAAATTGAATAAATCTGCTTAAAATCATGCTTGAATCGCCATTAATATTGAGGTGATTATGTGAGTTGTTTTCGTATGAATCTTCCATGAAACGGCTTAAAATCGCACTTGAATCATCGTTGATTTAAAGGCGATTACAGTCTGTTATGCATGTGCTTCTTCGATGAATCGACGATCATCCTGCCTTATTTTATACGAAAAATCTTGGATAAAACGGACACTTCTTCGAATATTTATCGATGATTCATCGTCAATACGCCGATTCATGTTGAGGTACTCTTCCAGAAATCGGCTATAAATCGGCCTTAAAAATCAACTGGGTGCAGCTCTGTGAAAAGGCCAAAAAATGAGCGATTAACTTCTACCGAGAGGGTAAAAATTGTAGCAGGTCCTGCAGAAGAGAGGACTCTTCTATATTTCACTTTATACCTTTTAAGGGTTAAGAGAACAATAGTTTCTTTTGTGAAAAATCCCGACACAAGCCCAAGGAGAGATGAGGGTACGAAAAAAAGAATTTTCCCTCGAAATATGCGAAAAATACGCAGGCAGGTCATAAGGCAGCTAAATGACACTAGTGCCTCCATTTTTGACAAGGCTGTCATTGGTCTTACGTCAAAACAGTGCTGATGTAATGTCTCAAATGAAACGGTCAAAAATGCTCAATGGGGCACTTAAAACCAGAGAACAAGGCAATCAAATCATGAGAGTGTCTCACTTGATGCCCAGAGATATGAGGAAAGAAGTTGTAACACTTCAATCATGAGATTGTGAGAAGTAATGCAAGAAAATCATCTTTTGCCAACGAGATTATTGCAAACTATTATGCCAAGGGAACAAGTACTTAACAAAAGAGGCAATGTAGGATTGGATTGTTAGGTTTACACCCTCTGGTACTCGGAAAAGGCCAATTAACGTTTCACCAATGATGCCCGCTTAAAACATAAAGCCACAGCCTCCTTGTTGACGACGAAACCAGTGTGGATAAACAGCTCCAGAAGTATCCAAACTTTAACCCATCCATCCAGACAATCAAGGGTGGCTCTTTCCTCATCTGTTAAGAAAACAAGTAGAAAGTTTGTTTTCATGTAATTCTGTGTACAACTAATGCCTTTTTCCTTTTGGGTCTTGTCCATAAGAGGACTGGAAATGGGCTCCACGTTCCTTGTCGTTTCATTTAAGACACTGTTTGGACGAATAACCAATAACAGCCTTGTCGAAAATGGAGGCACTAGTGTTATTTGGCTGCATTATAACCTGCCTGGGTAGTTTTCGCATATTTCGAGGAGAAAAAGCTTCCCCTCGTACCCTCATCTCTCCTTGGATTGGTGTCGGGATTTTCCACAATAGAAACTATGTTTCTCTTATCCCTCCCAAATTCATTAGCTAAATATAGAAGAGTCATCCCTTCTGCAGGACCTGTTACAATTTTTACCCTCTCGGTTGAAGTTAATCGCCCATTTTTGGCCTTTTCACAGAGCTGCAATAAAGCGATGGACAGTTAAAATGCCTTCAAAATACATAAACGTTCATAACTTTCCAATTTTCTCATGGATTAAAAAAATATTTCAGCAAGATACTAACATAGAAGCAATCTGCCAGTGACCAAAGTTTCACTACTGTACGATCAATATCATTAAAATTATTCACAAACTAGTGATCTGCAATAAAGCGATGGACGCAATTTAGTCACGGGTTTTCAGCAACTCAAGTAAGTTTGCAAAGTATTCATTTATGCTCCCACCGGAACACTCTCCTCAGACTCGTTGGTCGTTGCAGAGTTAATAGTCCGTTAAATCTCAGTAAACCTCTAAAAATATATCTACAAACTTTAATTGGATGATTCTAGTGAACAATTTCTAATGTGGCTTAGAATCTTACTAAACTGAACGCTTCAAATGCAATTTGCATGCGTTTGTATAAATGCATATGTATAAGTGCTTCAATTTGTATACATTTCAAACATATGCAAAACTGTCCAGAAAATGCAGAAAAATGCATAACTGAAATATACCCCATAATTATATGGTTTGATTTTAATGAGACAGTACAGTTCAAATTAAACTTCAACTAAATTAGTCTTTATAATCTATTGATAATGTTTTTTTATATAAATATAAAATGGAAAGTAGCGCCATCTCGTGGTGGGATTAACAGCTAGCCGCCATGTTTGTTTTCAACAGCCAATGATTAGGTATAACTGTGATCGGTTAAGTGAATTTTTTTTCATAAATGACAAATATAATTAAAAATGAATAATTAACATTTAAGAAATTATATTTTCATTGAAATTGGGCTATATTTTCTACAATTAATTATCTGTTCAAATTAACAATTGACAATATGATACCTACAAATGGATGAAACAATCGAATATTTCCGTGCACAATAATTTCTGTCATGTATTCAGAAAGATTTCACCCAACAAGTACAATGAACATACAAATTCGGACACATTATTTATAATATAGATTTAACATTGTCAGTGCTAGTTTTCATGATAAACAAAACGAAATATTCGAACCTCTTATGTTTATAATAACATTTATTATAATGCAATATTGTTATTGTCATTATTCAATTAATGATTTCGTTACTAACTTACTAAATAAAATTTATTTCTCTATTCATCATTAAATAGCTTTCTTTATTACTCAATATTATTCAATTACTGACTTCATTATTCAATTACTGACTTCATTATTCAATAACTAACTTCATTATTCAATTACTGACTTCATTATTCAATTACTAACTTCATTATTCAATTACTGACTTCATTATTCAATTACTAACTTCATTATTCAATTACTAACTTCATTATTCAATTACTGACTTCATTATTCAATTAATGTAATAATTATTCAATTACTGACTTCATTATTCGATTAATGACTTAATTAATCAATTAAAAACTTCATTATTCAATTAATGACTTCATTATTCAATTAATGACTTCATTATTCAATTAATGACTTCATTATTCAATTAATGACTTCATTATTCAATTAATGACTTCATTATTCAATTAAAGACTTCATTATTCAATTACTGACTTCATTATTCAATTATTGACTTCATTATTCAATTAAAAACTTCATTATTTAATTAATGACTTAATTATTCAATTAAAGACTTAATTATTCAATTAATGACTTCATGATTCAAATAATGACTTCATTATTCAATTAATGACTTCATTATTCAATTAAAGACTTCATTATTCAATTAATGACTTCATTATTCAATTAATGACTTCATTATTCAATTAAAGACTTCATTATTCAATTAAAGACTTCATTATTCAACTAATAACTTCATTATTCAAATAATGATTTCATTATTCAAATAATGATTTCATTATTCAACTAATAACTTCATTATTCAACTAATAACTTCATTATTCAATTAATGACTTCATTATTCAACCAATAACTTCATTATTCAATTAATTACTTCATTATTCAACTAGTAACTTCAGATAAAACTGAAGGGCGGAAAAGTGGGTACTTTATCACCGAAATTTTTCTCAGTGAAAGATATGGTGCGGTCAAAGGAAATTAAATAAGGTACCCTCTCAATCTTCTATGGCCCCATCATAATTTTCCCTTTGGGTTCACAAATATCGAATAATATTGATATCGATAGAACAACTCATTATATTATATTATATTATGTTTACCGTGAAGTAAAATAACTGAAAAATAAAATAATTTCTGGTTTAACTACCTCGTTCTTTAATTCCTCTCAATTATTATGCTTTGGTCTTATTTATATTATAAATAATTAAAGGATCTGAAATAAACTTTAGATCGCGAATTATTGATTATAGACAATAAAATGGATGATAACTCTATCCATTATAAGAATATTGCTGTAGTATTGATACATTTTTCGGTAAATTCCAAGTGGTGAGTCAGTGGCCAAAATAATATCGCATCTTGCGGGACGCTGAAATCCTTATTTTTGGGTCACGTGACTGGCAATCTAGCGTCAGTTTAATGGAGAAAGGATATAACTGAAACAAAATAAGGGTTTACATCGTCTTCCTTAGCGTCCTGCAGTCGCTACAACACTTCCTCTCTCTAGAGTAGTTTATCAAAACTCTATGGTGAATTCCTAGTTCACGTCACTATTTCATTTAGGGACGTGAACTAGGAAGGGGGTATTTGGATGAAGTATACTCTTCTCATGTAGTAAATCTCGAATAGATAGTTCAGTATCGTGTATATTCAAACATCATAAGCGTCAGACATCTTTATTTATTTCTTTTTCAAAATGATATTCTAAAATTTGCTGAATTTCAATTTCATATGTCATTTTTTTGTTATAATTTATATAGTTAGGATGCTAGATTTCTGTCAATTAATATATACCTTCGCAGAATGCGGGAAGGTAATATTTTCATCGGACTTTATTTATTTATTTATTTATTTATCATCTTGTTATTCGCTTAACTGAAGCGATTGGTCCATGTCCAGTGACCTGCTGGTAGAATTTTGGGAACGACATGGTCAAAGGTCAAGGTCATGGTCATTTATAACTCAAAAAGTATTGAACCATATTGCATGAAACTTGGTGGGACGATTGTTCAATATACAGGAACCATTCTGTTAGATTTTGGGAGCGATCGGGTCAAAGGGCAAAGATCAAGGTCAAGGCCATTAGTAACTCAATAACTCAAAAAGTATTCAACCAAATTGTCTGAAATTTGATGGGACGATTGGACAATGTCCACGAACGATCTGGTAGAATTTTGGGAGCGATCCGGTCAAAGGTCAAGGTCAAGGTCATTTATAACTCAATAACTCAAAAAGTATTGAAACATATTGCATGAAACTTGGTGGGTCGATTGGTCACTATCCAGTCACCAGTTTATCAGGTATGCGCTATACCAAGTGCACGTAATCTACTTATTCTTAGTGCAATATATTTTAATCAGAAAAAGATAATTAAAGGCGTGATTTATCTAATGATGATAAATCGATAAAGGGACATTAATAATGGAATTTGATATGGTCATTTTTTAAATCCTATTTAAAATATAATTTAATTATTTCACAAATGCAGCGCCATCTACTGATGCAATCTGGAACTAAAAACAAATTCACGCACAAACGTGAATGATTTCATTCGTTCTACCTAAGTTGTTACATTGAAAGTGACTAAAATACACAACACTAATAGTAGACTATTAGCAATAGCAGACACTGCTAATAGTAGACTATTAGCAATAGTAGACACTGCTAATAGTAGACTATTAGCAATAGTAGACACTGCTAATAGTAGACTATTAGCAATAGTAGACACTGCTAATAGTAGACTATTAGCAATAGTAGACACAGCTAATAGTAGACTATTAGCAATAACAGACACTGCTAATAGTAGAATAGATTGCATCTCATTCTAACAGCTGATCAGGAATGCAAACAATAACAATTCGCACCACCCTCCCGTCAAATGCAGTGAACGCTAGACATAAATCCAAGTAATATTTTTTACGGATGTTAGTTATATATGACGAATGAACTCTTGTCTGTATACAACTTATTAGTACCAACATTTTCACATCAAAAAATGACACTTTTTATAAAGTTTACTGCACCTTAAAATTAAGAAAAATTAATTTAGAAATTCCCCCTTCCTATTTCACGACCCTAAATTAAATAGGGACGTGAACTAGGAATTTGCCCATTTTCATTTAATTCTGTATATTTCTCTGTTCTTGTTAGTTTTTATACTTTTCTATATTTCTATATATCTATATATCTATATATTTGAATATTCCTGTATTAAACGCAATCCCAATTTATATAATCTAAAGAGAATAAATTTTAACCGAACGTTTCAAAATTCATCTGTGTGCTTAAATTTAAACCCAAGAGCAAGAAAAGAAATAGTATGTATAATAATTGTCATTGCTTTTTATCTTCAATGACGTTACATACACTGTTAGTGTAACTGCAAATCAATCTTCTAAAATGTACTAAGTTTAACAGTAGGTACATCAGTCTAGACATGACAATGGAGGAAGCTGATTGCCATTAAATGTAGCCACTGCAGAGAAGTTAATCTATCTGTAGGTCCATATGGTGGACATTCAAGGGGTGACATGTACATTACGATTATAAGATTGATATATCAACCTGTGATGTATAATGTTTGAAGTAACATTAGTAACATTTGAGGGGTAACTATAGTAACAATCTACCCAAACGGGGTAAACACCTTCGCAGGGTAACTATGATAAAATGGAACTGACTGATGTGATAAGTATATGGGTTTAAAAGGTAACTTAGATATTAAATGATATAATCACACGAATCAAAACTGTAAGGGATACTGAGATAAATGTTAATATAGCGATAAGCTGGATTGCGATTATTAGCTGGTGAATATGATTAATTATACCTAAATAGAGAGATCATAGAAAAGTTATTGGGTAATAATTATTATAAGTTTGATTTTAAACATTCAGTTATTTTCTAGTGAACTTTAGGTATAATATTCGAATTAGTTATTTAGTAATTACTGAAAGGATTCTATATAAAGTTGTAAGAAAGATTATGTGTTCAAGGCAGAAAGTCATTGAAGCAATAGGAGTGACTTGATTAGATCTTAGGCAGATGATCTATCCATTGTATTTTTTCTTTTTCACATAATGTTATCATCCAGGCTGGGAATGTTTCATTGCATTCAAGATCAAATAAAGATTTACTGTACATAATATTATTGTATTATAATAATGCAATGTTCTTGATGAGTGCTCAGAATAATTTTAGGATTACAGTAATGAAATTATCCCGCAAATCTTCCTGTAATATAATTGTAACTTTGTTTAATTGGAAGATTTTTGTATTTACGTTAAATGTGAAAGGAGAGGCAAATTTGAGACATAAATTTATTAGAAAATAGGTTAAAGGTTATGACTAAGGTAATTCCTTAGACTTATCAGGCACATCTGGTGAAGGACTTATCTACCATCTTTGAAGTATTAGGCCCTTTACTCACAAATTATGAATTGCCCCGTTAAGTCCATAAATCTACCTACGATTGACTATAAAGGTCGAAACTGTTAGGAAATTATCAAGTAATTGCAGAGATAACTTTCACTAAACAAATGAGCTCAATTTGCTAGTTTGATCATTCCTAGATTTTTTTTTGATTTTTCAGGAAAAGATATATCCTTTGATTTTTCTATCTTCAAAAACTGCATTTCAGTTATTATAGATATGCAGTTGCAAAGTATTATGATAATAAATGTATCAATCATTTCTTTCTTTATAATTTCAATATTTAGAATAATATATTGTAACTGCAATGTCCCATATACCATTTTGCGGACTGTTTTGTGGCGACAGAATGGCATAAAAGTGGAGTTAATCACTGCAGTGCTTCTATATTTAATCATTAATTATAATCTTGTGTGGAAGAGAAGCCATTTATCACTCCTAGGCGACACCTAATTGAGACCAGTGAGAGCTTCTCAATGGAAAGCACTGCCACCCCAACGCCATCTAGTCCTCATCATAAACATTTTTAAAAGCGAGGTAAGAATTTTCTAAATTTCTTGTTCCTTCCATATCTTCAAAATCGTCGTGTGTCCCTGACCAATTTTAAAATAACTACAAACATTACAATTAGTAAAGATTCTTCTTGGAAATATGAAATTGGTGAACTATGAGAAAATCTTCAAGTTCACTTTTCTTTCACCACCTACTTACTTACGTGATAGTGACGTGATAGTGACGTGATAGTGACGTGTAGTGGCGTGATAGTAGCGTGATAGTGACGTGATAGTGACGTGATGGGGACGTGATAGTGACGTGATAGTGACGTGATAGTGGCGTGATAGTGACGTGATAGTGACGTGATAGTGACGTGATAGTGACGTGATAGTGACGTGATAGTGACATGATAGTGACGTGATAGTGACGTGATAGTGACGTGATAGTGACATGATAGTGACGTGATAGTGGCGTGATGGTGACGTGATAGTAACGTGATAGTGCCGTGATAGTGACGTGATAGTGACGTGATAGTAGCGTGATAGTGACGTGATAGTGACGTGATAGTGCCGTGATAGTGCCGTGATAGTGCCGTGATAGTGACGTGATAGTGACGTGATAGTGACGTGATAGTGACGTGATAGTGACGTGATAGTGACGTGATAGTGATGTGATAGTGACGTGATAGTGACGTGATAGTGACGTGATAGTGACGTGATAGTGACGTGATAGTGACGTGATAGTGACGTGATAGTGACGTGATAGTGACGTGATAGTGACGTGATAGTGATGTGATAGTGACGTGATAGTGACGTGATAGTGACGTGATAGTGACGTGATAGTGACGTGATAGTGACGTGATAGTGACGTGATAGTGACGTGATAGTGACGTGATAGTGACGTGATAGTGACGTGATAGTGACGTGATAAAGTTATTCACAGATGATAAGGTCTTATCCAAAGAGGGTCCTATCGAGTTCTTTTAGGAACTGATTTTTGAGACAAATAATTCGAAGGAACGGAAAACTCTTCTACTTGACGGATGAGAACGCTTCTGCGAACTTATTGGGACGCTCTCTAAGACGAATTTGGAACGATCCTTCCGACACAAATAATGCACGCAGTTTAGAATGAATGTGGAAATATTTGGGTGTGCTTATTTTCAAATCATTTTTTTACAGAACTTCCTTAGCCATAATATTAACCAAATTTATTACTGGAAAACTTTTAAATGTAGCTTTAAAGAGCATTTGTTATAAAGAGGTGAAGAAGTATTGCAGCAAATATGGAAGTTCTGTGTGTTTGCTATAATTATTTATATGAGTTTGCTATAATTATTTATATGTGTTTGCTATAATTATTTATATGAGTTTGCTATAATTATTTATATGAGTTTGCTATAATTTTCTCTACACTCAGTGTACATCTTATAATTTTTTTGTACTTTAATTTCATGTTATTTCAAGAGTCTGTGGCTGACATTTCCATTTTATTTTATCTTATAAGAAGCTTAGGATCTTTGATTTTAAAAGTAAGGCAATACCATATACAATTGAATGTGAATTAGGAGTAAATAATAGATACATCAGCGGAGGTGACAGAATTGCTAGAGCTGCTCTGATAATCCAGACTCTGGACACTGTGTGGACACATCAATCAGAAGGAGACAGCTATCCTATCTTGTACCTTTGGAAGAGGCAGCTAATTGCTCCAATCGAGGTGAATGGCTGTTTGCTCAGTGCAGTGGTTCATCCAAATGGTATTTGAAGAGCGGCATGACCAGCACTAAAAACTTATGTCCCAGTCAGGAAATTATAAGCGATGATAAAATGATCATTGATTCACTATACCATCAATGAATCGAAGAAGATCGTTATTTATCATGAATTTAAAACGAGTAAAGTCTATTTAATTCCAAAAACTCAACCATAGTGTTTGAAATTAAGACATTTTAATACAAACTGTACTTGAGAATAATAGAGGATCATCAGAAATGATTTATTTCAAGTCTGAAGTGGTCCAAAGAACCTCTTCTACTTTTTAACTACTCGCTATATAGGGAGCCACTTGGACACTATAAATTGTCTACATTTCACGCCCGCTGTGCAATCCATTTCTATTTTCTCCTCCGGAAAAGTCGCTAGCGTTATTCCACCAAATACTTCCTACTTTGGACTCTTCTGTTCCTACCTCAATAAAGGGAGGTTTGTAAGTTATCTCTTGGCTTTAAAACTTAGGGAGAGGCAGGAAATAAGGTACGATACGATCCTCATTATCCTTTAATTTACTTCAGAATTCGTTGTTACAATAAATTTCAATATAAGGTCAACATAACTGCGGCAGAAGTTCCGATCCAATTGTCATCTTTAGCGTCACATTTAATTGACGCTAAAGTTGCGACAGACTTCATTTTATTGTCATTTTAACCTCAATTTAATACTTTCTAAATATCTCACAACAAATTTCAATCTAAAAGTGAAATATGTCCGAACTATTTACAAAAACTCTTGATAGGATTGGAAATAAAATATTAAATAATGTCAGTCATTTCACGGATAAAAATAATGTTGAAAAAAGTCACATACTTATGTGACACAAATATATTCATTTTCTTTTTTTATAAATGTCTACTGCATGTTCTAATTCATGTGATAATGTTTTTATTTATTTAAGAATTTAAAATATATTGAAATATAAAATATTCACAATTTTCTAATAGATGAATCATTTCTCTTGATTAAGTCTTCAGTTTCTAATATTAATAGAAAATATTTTACAAATTTTCATTAACTTCTTGCATGCCACTTTCTCAAATATTGCTCTGTTATTTTACTAAGAAATATCGATATAGAGAATCTAAATATTCCTATCCATTAAAAATATACTGCTCTGTTGAAATAAATAGAAAAAACTGACTAAAAGTTTATTTGAAATTCCTGTTATAGTATATTGAATAGAATATAAATCATAATAAAATATGAGTTACAGATGATTAAAGATGCCAACAGATTAAATAGTCACTGTCGCTTATAATCTCTAAGTCAAATCCTTTCAGTCATCTAAAGATGTCCTTTTTCGGACACTGAACGGTCCAAAGCTCACCAAAAATAAGAGGGATTGTAACTGTAAATAGATATCGCAATGGCGACTGGTATTCAGCATACCTTTCTTGGAGGCACTTATAAATAAATTACCTATTCAAACATTTAACATTCATTTGAATAACTCTAAAATAATCAGGCCAAATGATGCGTAAATAATGATTTTAAAGAAAAAAATCAATAAAGCGTTGATAAAAAACTGAATAGGAATAAGATTTGTGTTGAATGATTTTACATAATATCTTTAATTTGTATGTGGTAGGCATTCAAAAGAACTGGAAAAAACACACAACGCATTTTTCCAAATGGGAAGATACTCTAAGAAAAGTGTAATTGTTTATAACATTCACATTTTGAATATAGTCACTAGAGAACAAATACATGAGCGACGCATGGACATTCTTATTTGTAGCAAGTATCTATATGGAATGCATTTATTTGCGTAGCAATGCTATATATTTGTCCTATCACGCGTTAAGCAACATAAATAACTAATAAGGTGACAGCAAGAATAATCCCACCTTGCGAAAGTCTGACAGTAAAACAATTTTCTTACAGTCAATATTATTAGGACAGTAAAACTACATATTCTCTGAGAGAGAAACGTACACATTTGGAAAAGTGATGGTGTGAGATAAAAAATATCAATATTGACTAGTACACAGTTCATTATTATGATCATCAATAACTGCGCGTGATCTCCATAATACAGGGTGTCTCAATAAATATTTAACCCATTCAAACTTCAATATTTTAATAATCGAACATCAGAAACTAAGCTGATGTGGAAAACTGAGAACATAACAACTCTGAAAAACAACAATTCTAAATTCTACAACTATGCAAACTTATTCCACAGTACGTTACAAAATTTGCTCCAAATGTCCGCCATCCTGCTGGAGAAAGACTTGAAGATGACGAACAATGTTATCTTATGTATCACTCTACTACAATCCTGCTTATCTTATCTTCTGCTTTATGGCTTCCTTCAGCTCATGGATGGTCGGAGTGTTTTTTTTTCATAAATTCTGTTCTTCATATAACCCCACAAGTAAAATTCTGGGGGGTTCTGACCAGGGGAATGTGGTGCCAACTCAGGATCTCGGCGACTCAGTCTGGGAAATAGCTGATCTAACCACTCCATAGACATATTGCCTGTGTGAGGAATAGCCCCATCCTGCTGAAACAACTGACCATTCCTTCTGAACTTGTTGCAACCCTCTGCCTCCATTGTTTCTGCCCAAAGTAACCCAGAATTGGTCCAGGTCCTCGATGTACCGCTCTTTAATGACTGTGAGTCATTCCACATTCTCTTCTTCGAATAAAAAAGGTCCGATGATTCCCTGTTTGGATATGACTACCCATGCTGAACACTTTTTTTCAGTAGAGAATTCGTTGATGAACTTCATTGGGAGCAGCTGTGTCCATGAAAATTTTATTTTTACAGTTTTTATGCCGCTAAACCACAAGTCTCAATTATTGATGATTTGATTCAAAATATAAAGTCACACAAAAAAATTCTTCACCACTGTAAGTCATATTGATGAGATTAGTCATTGTTAACTTCTCCTCTGTTCATTTATGAAAAAAAAGCATTACAATTGACAAAGTAATCAGATAAAACAATGGTTCCATGTTTTTTGTGACACCCTGTTTTAATATATTTTGATTTTTTCTGGAAATTCTAATTATTTTTTACCGAGTTAAGTGATGAATAAACAAAAAATATAATGAATAGAAAAAAACAGACGAGGAAAGTCACGGATCTTCAGCAAATCAAGTCAAAAAGTTTTTAAAATATAAATCTGCAATCAAAACAGGAACGGGTTTCTCAGGCCCGTTTTCGATCTGTACGTTAGCTCAGTGGTTAGAGCACCAGTCAGTAAAAAAATCCGTTTGCCGTTCTGAGGTTAAGGGCCTGAAAGTTCATTAACATGTTCCTGAAGTAGCTACATTACCTATCACTGGCCTGAAGCTTTACCCCATGCAGTGTTTTGAAGAGGTAAAAAAATCTGGAATTGAAATTCTAATTAGCAGACTATTTTTTAGATGTTCGATTGCCTCATGGACCCACAGCATCAAAAGAGAATCTTTTAAATGACGATATCAAACGGTGCCACTCATAATGATTGGGCAGATTTTTGTCTGTGATAATGCCTTTCCATTGGAGTTGTTGTGAATTGATTTGACAAAGATTGCTGCAATTCCTTTTACAAAGGCGACGCATTTACCATAGGCCTTTGAAGATCTCAAAATGCTCCTTAATGAAACGACAGATGTTTGCATCTAATTCTCAGAAAATTATTGTATATAATCATTCCATTATGGAAAATAACGAACTTTTGAATATCTAAAAGGCTCACTTCGGACTCATCTTTAGTTATATAAATATAAACAATGAGTCAGCATTTAAAAATGCATAATTATTTTGTATAATCGGATACCTAATAAAGTAATAAGATATTGTCAATTATTTAGCTAATTAAAGGGATGATGAATTATATAACCATTTTCTCATTATTTTCCAAACATATCTAATTATTTTCTTGAGGTCATATGCTTTCATTTGAAAGAAGAAATAGAGAAGAAGGTGCACCAAATACCCAGGGATGAGTGTAATGCATTTTCAGATTATCTGTCCGTTTGAATTACGTGAGGTGAGATTTGCTCAAAGCACGACTGCAGAGGAAGAGATTCCATTTAGGATTAGTTCTTAGAAACCTAATTCAGTCTGTGGAATCTTCTACTGGTAGAAATTGCTCCATAAACTTACCATTTTGATATCTTCCCTAGTTTAGATATGACTATTATGTTACTTTTATGACATATCTTAGAATGTATCAGTAAAACTCTCGGGAGAAACATTTCTAGGAATAAGTAAGACGATAAAAGTAATCTACGGCATGTATTTATGGTTGCCAGATATCTCCATAGAAATGGCTTCTTAATATCTTATAATCGTTTGTGAGCCTATAAGAGAAATAGTAAGTCAAACTACACGAGCCGCAGTCACTTATTTGTGCCGTTAAAGCGGCACTAATCTGCCGCTAGCTCGGTTAATGGCGCTTGTAATTAGCAATACTACTTTGATTATACTGCCAAAACTCTAAAAACGAGAGGCTCATTTCGCTCGAGCAATTCAGCTGTTTGTAATCAAAGAGTCAATTGATATTTGGTAAACAAAGTTATTTTTAGCCTCGGGTTATGACTTGTGTACGCAAAGAGAAATTGAAAAATGGTACAGACTTATTTATGAGTATACGCTATAAATAGAAAACATTTAGATATAACGGAAAGAATGACATTTTAAAATGGCCAATTGCTTAAATTGCTTAATTATTGATTGTTGATTTTGAAGATGAAAATCGATTGTTAATTAATGTTAGTTGATTTATTGTTAAGTATAATGTTCATTGATTGTCCTTGAAAATGAAAATATTGAATAATTTATAGAATACATTTCAATGTAAAGCAAAGGATAAGGTTACTTTCTGTCGATAGCTATTGGATGTAAAGGTAAGAAATAACTTTTTTCTCAACGGTGTCGATTCGTAAATTTCCTATTTCCTTTTTCTATTCTCTAACCAAATTCTCTCTTGTCCTCTTAATGCCATCTTAAAATAATGTTTCTTACCATATCCATATGTTTGTTATTCAGTCTGTAGCACTAACTATTCAATGTGTTGCTGGTATATTTTTAAATAGGCATATGAGTAAATGGTCTCTTGTCTTCAGACTATGTGTCTGTGTCAGAACCGGCAAACTTTCATAGAATAGACACTCTTCAAAGATTGCTGTACCCACTGTTCGAATACTTACCCATTGCAATATTTGCTAAACAGACTACTTTTTTTATAAATGTGCCAATAAAAAGATAATCACGGTTAATCCACACTTTCATTTCCTGTGAAATTGATAAAAAGTAATCAAATATGTTACCAAAACCCCAGAAGTGGTAAATAACAATAATTGGTTGCAGCGGTGGGATGGGATTCAACTTTGAAGTTTTTTTATTAATTCACTTTGAGGGTCAACGCCTGCAGGATAGTACAGTCGTCAGACGTCTCGTAGACAAGACGTTTCGTCAATGAATTTTCGTAAAAGTAATATTATCGTGGGGCGTACCACCATTCAAACCCATCTGCCAGGTGTATAAACAGTCTTGAAGTGTGTAGTAGAACAAAGTAGCGGACAAAACAAACTATACATTACTGCCATTTCTGTTGAAAGTTTCATAATAATCTTCAATTATATATAAATATTCCACTTCTGAAAAATATTATTCTTTTTTTTAAGGATATTTTTAATTATACATATGAAGATTACTTTGAAAAACTCTACATTAATGGAGGGTGAACACTTGACATATCACGACAAATTAAAAGTTTCGACAAAACGACTGATTGACGTAATATCCTGTCGACGAAACGTCTGCACACCGATAGTCATCCTCGCCTTTTACATCTGCCCGACTGTTCACACTCAACGCCTCAAACTACCAAGAGACTGCCGAATGAAATGACCTACTAATGCCCTGTGAAAGATCTCTACCCTTACTAAATGGTACAGAGATTGAAATATTAACTGAATGAATTCTGCAGTTATAAAGTTGTGTTGGCATCTCCATTTTATTCCACTTATTTCAGTATTAACTTATTGGTGATTTCGACAAAACGTGTTTCGATAGTGTATTCGACTACCCTTATTGTGACGTCATCGACAACATCCATTTGTTCTCCAAAGCATCGCTTATGGTTTAAAGTTTGAATGCCACGCAGAAAATGTTATTCCTTTATTCCAATAGTAATTCACCTTTATTCCTTTATTCCAATAGTAATTCACCTTTATTCCTCTATTCCAATAGTAATTCACCTTTATTCCCTCATTCCAACACTAATTCACCTGCATTCCTTTATTCCAATACTAATTCAGTACTCATTCATCTATGTTCCAATCTACCCCATATAACCAATGTTTCAGTTTGCACTATCTACAAAGTTTCACTATATATGAGATTTCCCAATAAATGCCGTGGAGTGATGGTGATTTTCCATCGTTTACAATAATCAAATCAAACAATAATCGAATCAGTTACCAAGCTATAGAAATGAAGAAATACACAATTCAATTCTGAAGGAATAAATTCACGAATAATCCAATTGAAATCTGAAGTCTAGAGACAGTTGTCAAAAACTTATAAATGGTACATAACAGAAACTAAGGTTCCTGTCAGTCGACAGGTGATGGATGCAAAGGTTCCTGTCAGTCAATAGCTGATGGATGCAAAGGTTCCTTTCTGTCTCTAACTGTTGGATGCAAAGGTTCATTTCTGCCTCTAACTGATGGATGCAAATGTTCCTTTCTGTCTCTAACTGATGGATGCAAAGGTTCCTTTCTGTCTTAGCTGATGGATGCACAGGTTCCTTTCTGTCTCTAACTGATGGATGCAAATGTTCCTTTCTGTCTCTAACTGATGGATGCAAAGGTTCCTTTCTGTCTCTAACTGTTGGATGAAAAGGTTCATTTCTGCCTCTAACTGATGGATACAAATATTCCTTTCTGTCTCTAACTGATGGATGCAAAGTTTCCTTTCTGTCTCTAACTGATGGATGCAAAGGTTCCTTTCTGTCTCTAACTGTTGGATGCAAAGGTTCATTTCTGCCTCTAACTGATGGATGCAAATGTTCCTTTCTGTCTCTAACTGATGGATGCAAAGGTTCCTTTCTGTCTTAGCTGATGGATGCACAGGTTCCTTTCTGTCTCTAACTGATGGATGCAAATGTTCCTTTCTGTCTCTAACTGATGGATGCAAAGGTTCCTTTCTGTCTCTAACTGTTGGATGAAAAGGTTCATTTCTGCCTCTAACTGATGGATGCAAATGTTCCTTTCTGTCTCTAACTGATGGATGCAAAGTTTCCTTTCTGTCTCTAACTGATGGATGCAAAGATTCCTTTCTGTCTCTAACTGTTGGATGCAAAGGTTCATTTCTGCCTCTAACTGATGGATGCAAATGTTCCTTTCTGTCTCTAACTGATGGATGCAAAGGTTCTTTTCTGTCTCTAACTGATGGATGCAAAGGTTCCTTTCTGTCTCTAACTGATGGATGCAAAGGTTCCTTTCTGTCTCTAACTGATGGATGCAAATGTTCCTTTCTGTCTCTAACTGATGGATGCAAAGGTTCCTTTCTGTCTCTAACTGATGGATGCAAAGGTTCTTTTCTGTCTCTAACTGATGGATGCAAAGGTTCCTTTCTGTCTGTAACTGATGGATGCAAAGGTTCCTTTCTGTCTCTAACTGATGGATGCAAAGGTTCTTTTCTGTCTCTAACTGATGGAGGCAAAGGTTCCTTTCTGTCTCTAACTGATGGATGCAAAGGTTCCTTTCTGTCTGTAACTGATGGATGCAAAGGTTCCTTTCTGTCTCTAACTGATGGATGCAAAGGTTCTTTTCTGTCTCTAACTGTTGCATGCAAAGGTTCCTTTCTGTCTCTAACTGATGGATGCAAAGGTTCCTTTCTGTCTCTAACTGATGGATGCAAAGGTTCCTTTCTGTCTCTAACTGATGGATGCAAAGGTTCCTTTCTGTCTCTAACTGATGGATGCAAAGGTTCTTTTCTATCTCTAACTGATGGATGCAAAGGTTCCTTTCTGTCTCTAACTGATGGATGCAAAGGTTCCTTTCTGTCTCTAACTGATGGATGCAAAGGTTCCTTTCTGTCTCTAACTGTTGCATGCAAAGGTTCCTTTCTGTCTCTAACTGATGGATGCAAAGGTTCCTTTCTGTCTCTAACTGATGGATGCAAAGGTTCTTTTCTGTCTCTAACTGTTGCATGCAAAGGTTCCTTTCTGTCTCTAACTGATGGATGCAAAGGTTCCTTTCTGTCTCTAACTGATGGATGCAAAGGTTCTTTTCTGTCTCTAACTGATGGATGCAAAGGTTCCTTTCTGTCTCTAACTGATGGATGCAAAGGTTCCTTTCTGTCTCTAACTGATGGATGCAAAGGTTCCTTTCTGTCTCTAACTGATGGATGCAAAGGTTCTTTTCTGTCTCTAACTGTTGCATGCAAAGGTTCCTTTCTGTCTCTAACTGATGGATGCAAAGGTTCCTTTCTGTCTCTAACTGATGGATGCAAAGGTTCCTTTCTGTCTCTAACTGATGGATGCAAAGGTTCTTTTCTGTCTCTAACTGTTGGATTTAAAGGTTCCTTTCTGTCTCTAACTGTTGCATGCTGGCCATTAGATCCAATCACTCCTCTGCTAATTACTTTGTGGGAGTAGCTTTATGTTCTTTCCTAACCTCTTGGTGTGGGTGTGGGTTAACGTCCTAACCACCTCTATAATGAGACACATGGTGGTGAGTAATGTACTCACTGTGTATGATGAATGACTGCAGACTATCAGATAGCTTTTAAAAGTGTATATTAAATAAGCAATCATTGAAGGCGACGAGCAATCATTCATCTTCAAAAATCATTTTAGTGTTTCCAAAGATAAATTAATATCCTTAACTCGTAACTTCTTGGAATTTTCTCTCGAAATATCCGCAAGAAAATTAGTTAGTTAATTGGGGTGGACATGGAAGGTAGTGGGCTAAGATTTGTAAAACGACAGCCGAAAAAATCATGAGAAATTATACCTAATAATTGAACCGAAGCTACTTCAGTCTTACGCGCGAGTTTAATTCGCACTCATTTTAGAGTAACCGAGTACATTTTGGGGAAAATAAAATGGCTATATTATCTTGGAATATTTTTATCTGAAAGAGAAGATATATATATATAGAAATTAGCTAGATATTTAAAATTATTGTATTTTCTCTGATATCCAAATTTTTGTTATCGTAGCCGGATTTCTGATATCCAGACAATCATTTTGGTAAGGGAATTAAATAGCATCCTAAATGTTGAAGGGTGACATTTTACCTGAACCCAACCAACCAATATAGTAGGTACAGATAAATACACAGTGTGTAAGTATACAGGGTGACGATTATGCTGTACTGATATTAAAAGGTAAATCATGTAAAAACTATTTTCAATATCTCACTTTTTTCTTACATTTCAACATAATGTTTACAGGAAAATGTTCTTTACAAATTGAACTAAATTTAGTGGAATAGGAGAGTGCGCTAAGGTATCAACTTTCTTTGAATGTTTATAGTATGGAGTAACTTTAAATAGTGCCTATAGGAGCTGTGGTTTCTCCTTTAACAATTTATAGACTTTAAATTTAGCCATTGACTTTACTCACCATATTGCCACAACTTCGATTGGAAGTCTAATGTCTAACATTATAATATTTTACGAGTTTACTTAGATAGTTAGAAAATAAAGATCAAATTACAGTGAAGAGAAGCGTGTTTTTTAGTCTTCAAAAAAGTATCGAATCCATTCAATTCTGTTTTACAAGTTCTTTGTTTTTTTTTTCAGATTTTTTTGTTCAAAAGCATATGTTTCGAACAATAAATAGTAATTGAGATAACGATACCACCATTTTGGGACATAATTACAAAATAGCTGGTGAGTTATCTCTATAAGTTACAAGATGGCGTCAACGGACTTGGTTTTATTTCCAGTTTTCGATTTGTCAGAAAATAAAACTGAAGATATTGTGATCTTAAATGGGCAGTACAGTCAAAATTAAATTATTGCCCAAATATTAAGTCAATTCATATTATTTAATTATGTTACATTAATATATTCGCTACTTTTAGAAATGCTTCTATATTAAAATAAGGATCTTTCCCATTTGACGATCCCCACCAAATTTAATTCAAATTAATTTTTTATATATATTTTGTCCATAGGATCCGAAAATCAAAACCGTTTTTGTAGAAACTAATAGTTTTTCAGATATGAGGGTTTAAAGTTATTTATTTCCTATGTATTAATGAAGGATTGGGAACTTTGAAAATACTCGTGTTTTCACGCTTTTTGGCCAATTTTAGTTAAAGATAACCGAAATGTAGTTTGTTGTATCCGCTAGTTTGTTGTACTGCACACTTCATGACTTTTTAATGACCTGGCAGAGGGGGATGGGGGGCGGCACGCCCCCCATTACACATACATCAGTATTGAAGTAATAAATTGAAAATATCACGGAAACTGTTAATATATTCTATATATGTATAGAATCAATTATATAGAATCAACCCCTACCGGGTCATTAGTCAATCATGAAGTGTGCAGTACAACAAAATAGCGGATACAACAAAATAGCGGATACAACAAACTAGTTTACTATTTCATGTAAATAATCTATATTTTTAAAGTAATTTCAATGTAAACAGAAGTTTTTTCAAAGTTCTCAATCCTTCAGTAATACATAGGAAATAAATAACTTTAAACCCTCATATCTCAAAAACTATTAGTTCTTACAAAAAACGGTTTTGATTTTCGTATTCTATGGACAAAAATACACATTAGAGATTAATTTAAATTAAATCTGGTTGGGGTCGTCAATTGGGAAAGATCCAAAAATAAAATGAGAAGTGGCGCCCTCAAGTGGTGGAATAAAGAGTGAGCGGCCATGTTTGATTTTCTGACAATGATTAGTTACAACTGTTACAGGAATTGTTGAACGATTTACTATTTTATGCAAATAACTCGAAACATTTTTGTTAATGTAAATTAATGGAATTCATTTTTTCTGTTTCTTAAGGGAGAATAGAGTTTAAATATATGAAGACTAATTGTAGGTTGAAATCTGTGGTAGAGCCTAAAATACTAAATTGATTGTGTGTTAACTTGGCTAAATTTAAACAATAGGGATTGTAGGTGATCAGTTCTATCGATCTAAATAATAATATGGTAATTTATACTGTCGGTAAATCGAATTTACATCTTCAACAAATAGACAAATAGGGTTAAAACTGACATTGAGTCAAAAATTAATAAAAACACCAAGAATAATTTGAAACCTGGTTAATTTGTTCTCAAAAATTGAGCTAATTAAGTAATTCATAAATATATTTACTGAAAGTTTTTAAATAAATAACTTGGCATTGTATAAGTTGTAAATGTGTATAGGGAGTGTATTATTTAATTCTATGGATCTACAGTTTCTAAATTCAGTAAAATTTCGTTCCAGTTCTGTTCGAGTTGGAAGAAAGTGAAGTACATTTAAAAAAAAATTTAAATGCATTTCTGTAGAAAATTCATGAGAAATTTTATCTAATAATTAAACTGTTGCTTTAAAGGTAAGTTTATTTCGTCAGATCAACCGACTAAGTTATAGAGAAAAAAGTTGCTAAAAGATCTTGTAATATTTGTATATCTGAACGAGAGGAAGGGACACTGGTGAGTTGAAGGAACTGCTGTAAAGCTTCAAACGAGACCTTTATGCACATGTTACTATTGTATACGAGGTCTTTATTATACCTTGAAAAATACTTTAAAAATCAAACGGTTTTCTCTGTGTAATAATTAACTGTGTAATATTCGTTATAAAACAATATTAATAATTGATAATTTGTTAAGCATAAATTATTATATTCTTTCTTATTGTTCTTTCTTATTGCTCTTTCTTATTGCTCTTTCTTATTGCTCTTTCTTATTGCTCTTTCTTATTGCTCTTTCTTATTGCTCTTTCTTATTGCTCTTTCTTATTGCTCTTTCTTATTGCTCTTTCTTATTGCTCTTTCTTATTGCTCTTTCTTATTGCTCTTTCTTATTGCTCTTTCTTATTGCTCTTTCTTATTGCTCTTTCTTATTGCTCTTTCTTATTGCTCTTTCTTATTGCTCTTTCTTATTGCTCTTTCTTATTGCTCTTTCTTATTGTTCTTTCTTATTGCTCTTTCTTATTGCTCTTTCTTATTGCTCTTTCTTATTGCTCTTTCTTATTGCTCTTTCATATTGCTCTTTCTTATTGCTCTTTCTTATTGCTTTTTCTTATTGCTTTTTCTTACTGCTCTTTCTTATTGCTCTTTCTTATTACTCTGTCTTATTGCTCTTTCTTATTGCTCTTTCTTATTGCTCTTTCTTATTGCTCTTTCTTATTGCTCTTTCATATTGCTCTTTCTTATTGCTCTTTCTTATTGCTTTTTCTTATTGCTCTTTCTTATTGCTCTTTCTTATTGCTCTTTCTTATTGCTCTTTCTTATTGCTCTTTCTTATTGCTCTTTCTTACTGCTCTTTCTTATTGCTCTTTCTTATTACTCTTTCTTATTGCTCTTTCTTATTGCTCTTTCTTATTGCTCTTTCTTATTGCTCTTTCTTATTGCTCTTTCTTATTGCTCTTTCTTATTGCTCTTTCTTATTGCTCTTTCTTATTGCTCTTTCTTATTGCTCTTTCTTATTGCTCTTTCTTATTGCTCTTTCTTATTGCTCTTTCTTATTGCTTTTTCTTATTGCTTTTTCTTATTGCTTTTTCTTACTGCTCTTTCTTATTGCTCTTTCTTATTACTCTTTCTTATTGCTCTTTCTTATTGCTCTTTCTTATTGCTCTTTCTTATTGCTCTTTCTTATTACTCTTTCTTATTACTCTTTCTTATTGTTCTTTCTTATTGCTCTTTCTTATTGCTCTTTCTTATTGCTCTTTCTTATTGCTCTTTCTTATTGCTCTTTCTTATTGCTCTTTCTTATTGCTCTTTCTTATTATTCATTCTTATTGCTCTTTCTTATTGCTCTTTCTTATTGCTCTTTCTTATTGCTCTTTCTTATTGCTCTTTCTTATTGTTCTTTCTTATTGCTCTTTCTTATTGCTCTTTCTTATTGCTCTTTCTTATTGTTCTATATTGTTCGATAATTTTTAAGAATCACTCCATTTATCCACTTTCGGAGAAATTATTTCAGAATCCCTAATGTGGGTAGATGAGGAATAATATATTAATTTTAAAAACAGTCACCAACTCATTATAATTGCGTGTGTTCCGATGGGTAGTCAGTAAATTGCTAGAAAACAATTTCTCGAAAGACAATTGCTCGAAAAACAATTGCTCGAAAACAATTGCTCGAAAAACAATTGCTCGAATGATCAATTGCTCGAAAAAAAATTGCTCAAATAACCAATTGCTCGAACGAACAATTGACCAAATGAACAATTGCTCAAATAACCAATTGCTCGAACGAACAATTAACCAAATGAACAATTGCTCAAATAACCAATTGCTCGAACGAACAATTGACTGAATAACCAATTGTTCGAATGAACAATTGTTCGAATGATCAATCGTTCAGATAGTATAAAATTTATAAAATACAGTAATTTCATTTCATGATTTTCTGACTTATGATAATATTTCTCTTATTAACAATTGCTCAAATAATCAAATTCCGAATAATCAATTGCTTAATGTAAAAGAAGAGAAAAAGTCAACCAGATAATTGCTACCAATAAGAAAAAATTAAAAAGTGGTACGATTACCAGTGTTCATGCTAAATGTGTCGGAAAAATCACTCCCTCCTGTTATCGGCAGTTCCCATAGTCCGAGTTGTTAAAACCTAACAACCCTAACCTAGTCTCAAGAACATCTCGTCAGAGCCCACTGAAGCTATTGACTGACAAAAAAAAACGAAAATTGCTGTACCCGAAATTGCTTCAGTATTTCTGTTCAATATAAATGATAAAACCAAGAAGATTACAATTTAAAAACAGTGTTATGATTGACAGAAAGTAGCGATGAAAAATATGAAATACAGTTACTATAAATTACTAATTAGAAACCAGAATAGTTAGGTGCAGCTAATCGAAGTGATTCAACTTCATAATTAACTGACCTTTATAAATTTGAACACTGTGACCAATTTGATCATTCGGTCAATTTTTCATTCTAGCAATTATTGTTCATTCGGTCAATAGTTCGTTCGAGCAATTGTTCATTCGGTCAATTGTTCGTTCGAGCAATTGTTCATTCGGTCAATTGTTCGTTCGAGCAATTGTCTTTCGAGCAATTGTTAATTCGAGCAATAATGTCTTTCGAGCAATTGTTTTTCGAATAATTGTTTTCGAGCAATTTACCCAGAACCGTTTCGATGAGAGTCACTGCATCACTTGAACAAAACTTATTAGTAATTCATTGAATTCGAATAGGATTTTCTATTTTTAATATATTATGTTTTCTCAAATGCATTCATCATTTTGTGTTTTAATATAAAAATCTCACACTTCTATTGTGCAGTTATATAGATAAATTTATTAACACTTATAATTCCCATTGTTTATTATAATTTTATTTTATTATAACATCTAAGACACACGATATCTTCAATTATTTGAAATACAAATAGGGTAAATGATTTATCTAAACTATCTGAGTAAAGAAATCAATAGATATGTAAATCCTTTGCCCGATATATCTATGGAAAATGTCCCAAATATTAGATGAATAGTTGAATTATTTTCTCTCATTTCTCAGTAAAGTTAGTCCTGAAGTAATCACTGTAAAGAACCCAATAAAATAACTGACATCCGTCACCAGTAACTTTTTTCCGTTAATTTTTTTTATCCTTTGCACCGAGAGAGAAATGTGAGGCATTATTGTATTGGAAAACTTTTTATCCTTCAGTTCGTTATTTTCATTTGAAATGTTCAATGATGGATATTTTTTAATAGAGATTTACAAGTGACTTTCAATTTTCTGGTTATAATAAATATTATTCTTTTTGAGCAAACAATAGAGTACAGGAAGACATTTTGAGGTGTGGCAGAGGGGTCTACTATCAGTAGATAAGGAAATGGAACTCTGAGGTAAGTGTGATTGGTGAGGAGGGAGAGAGGAAGGGAGAGAGGAGGAGAGATTGGAAAGGAGAGAGGAAAAGAGGGTGGCGGGAAGAGAGGAGGGGTGAGTGGAGGGGCGAGTTGATTGGACAGAGGAGGATAGAGTGTAGGGGAGAGAGTCATCACCAGCCAAACAAGTGCTACCCCACCGCCACGCCCCCACATCAGGTTGTCCCATCCACACCTTGCACACTACCTCGAGTAACAAAAAGCGGAGGAGGCTACAACCCAGATAAGGGACATGTAAAGGATAATGCAGTTGTGATAAGTCCGAAGTAAAAATGTATCATAAGAAAATTCAATATGATAAACTGCCATACCAATTTAAACTTACACCAAACGACATTTTACATGGTGAACCACTCCCAAAGCCCAAGAAAACATGCTTGCTCACCCTTGCTCACTTTGCTCCCTACCTTGATTAACACAACCGAATGCGTAGAGTCTATAACTCGGATCAGAAAAATGGCAGAAGGAAGACGCAGAAGCAGCAAGCCCGGATGAAAGGTGCAAAACAGAATCTCATCAGAATTTATGTTAGCCGGCGAATGACTTTGACCAAGTTATTCCTAAATGACTCGAAAGATTGTGAATTCATCTGCTGTATTGGGAGGGCATTCCAAACACTACACATCTTCACTGCCATTCAGTCCCGGAACCTAATATGGGGAAACCGTGGTACTTCCAGTTTGTAACCATGGTTGGTTCCAAGTCAAGTTCATATTGAACGAGAAGATCGTTGTGGGGTCAAGTGTGTTATGACCCTTAATGATTTTATAAGTCTCAATCAATTGTCCACGGAGTAGACGTTGCTCAGGGGTTAGAAAGCTCGTGTCCTGCAACCGTCTATCACAAACCTTGTTTCCGATCTACGAAACCAAGTTTGTTTGTCCGTGTCTGGACTTGCTCTAAGCATTCCACGTCTCATCCGTACGTTGGAGACCAGAATTGCATGACCTATTCCAGGATATGGACGAACCAGCGACTTGCAAAGGGTCATCACTCTGACCCAACTCTGCGAGCCACCTCGTTTGTTCCGAGAGCATTCAATATACATAGTCGGTCCTAAAGGGTCACCTTTCTTCACCAAAAGCGCTTCTATTATAAACCTACGCTTGTGGGTTTATAAAAAACTGTATTTCATTCAGTGTGAGAACGTAAAAAGTGAAGATCAGTAACAGCAAGTAGAAATGAAGTGGCTCCTGCAACATCAAAGTGAAGTGGTTTCTGTAACATCAAAGTGAAGTGGTTTCTGTAACATCAAAGTGAAGTGGTTTCTGTAACATCAAAGTGAAGTGGTTTCTGTAACATCAAAGTGAAGTGGTTTCTGTAACATCAAAGTGAAGTGGTTTCTGTAACATCAAAGTAAAGTGGTTTCTGTAACATCAAAGTGAAGTGGTTTCTGTAACATCAAAGTGAAGTGGTTTCTGTAACATCAAAGTAAAGTGGTTTCTGTAACATCAAAGTGAAGTGGTTTCTGTAACATCAAAGTGAAGTGGTTTCTGTAACATCAAAGTGAAGTGGTTTCTGTAACATCAAAGTGAAGTGGTTTCTGTAACATCAAAGTAAAGTGGTTTCTGTAACATCAAAGTGAAGTGGTTTCTGTAACATCAAAGTGAAGTGGTTTCTGTAACATCAAAGTAAAGTGGTTTCTGTAGCATCAAAGTGAAGTGGTTTCTGTAACATCAAAGTGAAGTGGTTTCTTTAGCATAAAATTGAGTGAAGAGGCTTCTGCAACTTTAAAATGGACTTTAAGTATATGGCGTACTCTTATGAATAATGAACGTGTATACAATTGTGGCTACTATTTCCATTTAACCTTAGAGTTAATATTGGTAGCAATGGTAGCGACATTGTTTGTCATTGTCTATACAGATGTTTGTGTTATTTTAATCCTATTAGTACAATATGGAAGTAAATAATTCCCGTACCTCAGATTATACGGATTACTCCTACAACAATTTTGTGAGCTTCCTCATATTGCATCACTTAGTTTTTGATCTTGAACATCTTCCAAGAAAAGTGAAGTTGTAGTTTAGGTATTAAGTTATGTGTCTTTATCATTTACTAGACCCGGGATTATTCATTTTACAGATAAATTCTACATGAATAAATCTGAATATTGACTTCTGAATAAGCCTCTTCACATATATAGTGATTATAAACGCATAATGAGTGTACATGTTTCATCTCAAAGCTCAGTTTAATAAGTTGTCTACTCTTCCCCTACCCGAACTGCTACATGAATATGTGATACGGCTAATTTGGAATACTTAACATTTCCGTGGCACTTCTCTATACGATTTCACATTACATTTAATTGTGGAAGGAAGAGTGGACGGAAGAGTGGAAGGGGAGAGTAGAGGAAAGAGTAGGGCAAAGAGTAAAGTGGAAAGTGGAGGAGAGAGTGGAAGGTTAACAAGAAACCACAAGGATAAAGGGACCTGCAAATGGCACAATATGCCCATACAAGCAAGGCAACTGTGCACAGCCAGCTGCGCACTGGACTTTGGTTTAAGAACGGAGCAGGGTGAATCTCTCTCTATCACTCCCAACTTGGAGCCTATGCTCTCCAAACTATACTCCCAAACAACCTGAAAAGGAAGAAGCTCCATCAGGCGTAGGAAAAACGTCTGGTAGCAGAAAAACGTCGGGTCAGTCAAACCCGCCAATCACTGCCCCCTTCACAGGGGCTGCCCGAAGGCAGTCCCTGAAACGGTGACAGGACGCAGGGTGTGACCTGATATCTCTCGCCACGTAAAGTCACCAGGTTTTCTCAGTTCGTTGGAGTTGAAATGAGAGTGCTGTCATAGACTCGAGAGTCATCAACACTCATCTCTCAACTCCGAGGTCAAATCAGTGGGGCACTTGACAGCTCAGTAAGCCAGCTCACTGTATCCTGTCAAGTCGCCTTTTGAATGTGTCATTTTCTGGCAGTCTGTTCCACACATTACAGATCTTTACCAGCATGAAGTTCTCCAGCTGAGCAGTGGTGAACCTAGACGGAACCATCTTCCACCCGTGGTTGCGGGTGGGGTTCACACACAGCGAAAAGTAGTCTTCGGGATCAACTCGACTTATCAGTCGAAGGATCTTAAGAGTTTCAGTGAGTTAAACCATCAAGCGTCGCTGCTCAAGCGTGAAGAGGCCAAGGTCTTCTAACCGACATTCGAATCCCACATATAGGATGTCAGGTACAAGTTTAGTCACCCTCCCTTGCACCCATTTCAACCGCTAGACTTCTGCTCGCAACGTCGGCGACCAGAACTAGACCACAAACTCCAAAAGAAGTCTCACAAGAGAGGGAAGAGAGGAAGGAAGAGTGGATGGGAGAGTGGAGGGAAGAGTGGAAAAAAGAGTGGAGGGACCACAGCATTAAATTGGAGATAACATTTAGTTTTCCTGTTACGTTTTTCCATTAAGAAAATTCATCTGCTCTGCGACAACAAAAGAGGATGAATATATAGATTTACATGAAAACTGTGATATAAAAGTAATAAAAATAATTTAAACTCTTAGGTATGCGTTTTAAAAGTTATAAATTACAAAAGATGTTGATAGAAAATCTGGTTTCGATTAGTGTATAAACTAGAGAACATAATTTAATTCTTCTTTCTCAATATACTGCTTAATGAAAAGATGATAGTTAAAATATCGAAAGTTTAAAGTACGAGGTGAGATCATATACAAAGGCAAAGTGTAGAACGTTTCTATCGAGTTTACGATCGAAAATGATTATATTGACCACATTTGAAAGATGTGAACCTCTGGGGTGAGATTACGATACAATATATAAAACTCGTAGAGAGCATACCTTTGCCGCCGCTACATTCTTTTTTTGTTATTATTGAGTTATAAATGACCTTGACCTTTGACTCGATCGTTCCCGAAATCTAATAAACTGGTTCCTGAATATTGACCAATCGTCCAATCAAATTTCCGCCTTTTTGACTGAACACTTTTTGATTACAAATAAATAAATATATTGAGATCTTCATATGTTATTCGTACGGGGATATAATGTATTGCCGATCAAAACATATCCTTTTGTAATTTTGCAAAAGGTTATTACTTTTTGTTTGTCAAACGAATAAAACCAAATGCACTTTGAAACTTTATAATGTCTGTTAAAATGTTTAAAGATGATAATCAGATAACATTTTGAAGCTAGCTAAATGTCTCTAGGAAATTTTCATGTGAGGCAAATTATTTGAAGTAAGTCACCCTTTGAGGGAACAACTGCTACTTTTGGGGAAATTATTTTCTGTTTAAAACTTTAAAATATCTATAAATTGGCATAATATTTAAATTACCATTATTAGTATATAATAGTAATTAATATGTTCAGTTACGAAAAATCTATATTGTAATTGTAACATCAATATATACGTTATACACATTATCTTTTTAAATAATTTTACTTCGTACTTTTAAACTTTCGATATTTTCATCATCTTTCCATTATAAATATTACTGTACTGGAGGCGAGTTTGCTGATAAAAACTTAAGCAATTCTAGAACAGAACCTAGGCAAACTAGATGAAATTTTTCGAAGGCCAACAAACTCTCATTCAATTAATCAGTGATGGGAAAGAAGAGGGAGAGAGAAATGACTTTCAGAAATTATTAAACATTTTACTGAAACTCCAAAAACATTCTCGATTAATGGAGGATAGAAAAATAGTGATTAGAGAATTGATCAAGACAAAAAAGTAAGAAGGGATTAACATAATCAACGATCTGGTAATTTCCATTCGTATGAACGGAATAAAATTAATAGTGAACGTAAAATGGTTTACTATAGAAAAATTAGATATGAGGAATTTAGAAGGATTTAGGACAGACATCTTGAAAATAATTCTCTCAAAATTCATAGAAAATTTAAAATAAACGTATTCTGGTATATCAAAAATTCAAATAAAAAAAAAGAAATTGGAAATGACCAAATTCGAACTAGAAACAAAGAGACAATGAAAATGAGTCTATCTTAGTAAATGCTGAATGTGAAATTAAGTAAGTGAAACAACAGCATGAATGACAAAATGTGATTGGAAATGGAGTAATGTTTTTACAAGTAAAAGAAATTTGGGAGAAGAAGAAACTCTTCTTCATTATCAAAAAGAGAAATACATTGAAGACAAATGAACTATTGCATAGCGAAACAGTAAATATAATCATTTTCATCACTTCATTCATAATTCGAAATCTTTTCATTGAAATATTAATAAGAGATTTATCAACAAAAAACACACCATTCAGTTTCATACACAGATGACTAAATAATAATATTAACTGTAACCATTATAACACAAAATCTCTCATCTGATAAATGATTAAATGGTTCTCGGAAAGAAGCCCACAGTAAAAAAGCCCTCAAGAAAAGAGCCCACAGAAAAGAGTCCGCAGGATAAAGGCCACAAAGGAAAATTGCCCACAGAGAAGAATGTCCACAAGGAAAAATGACCACAGGGAAGAATGTCCACAAGGAAAAATGACCACAGGGAAAAATGCCCACAGGGAAGAATGTCCACAAGGAAAAATGACCACTAGGAAAAATGCCCACAGGGAAAAATGCCCACAAGGAAAAATGCCCACAGGGAAAAAATCCTTTAAATAATAGTAATAATATAAATTACTAACTTTGCTTTAGTATTATGGAGCCAAATGGGTTCAGAATAATAGGTAAAATTATATTTAGTAATTACAAACTCTTCCCGTTAAAATAATATT
The DNA here is from genome assembly GCA_947561585.1 of Caprella mutica. NCBI lineage: Eukaryota > Metazoa > Arthropoda > Malacostraca > Amphipoda > Caprellidae > Caprella > Caprella mutica. Next base: position 157,525 of record CANNZV010000821.1, on the reverse strand, counting down.
CTAAAATATAAATTATTTTATTTATGTTAGTAGGGGTTTAACGTCAACTTTCTGCCATTTCGACTTTATCGCCGACGTCAAAAATAAATTTAAAAAAGGACTGGAATATGCAGACAGAAAGGAAATTATCTCCATGAATAAAATCAGCTATCACCGTCAGTGACTAATGTTAATGGGTGCAGGAAAGCTACTCCGTGAATGCAATTGGCCCAAGAAACATTGCTAACTGACGGATGGAAGAGGAAAATGAAGAGGTGATAGGAAATAAAGCCTACGAATCTACCTAACACAAAATCTAAGACCTCATAGTTGAATAGATAAACCTAGCCCAATCCTCTAAAACGGCAAGTAGTGTTAAAATATTATTAATATGGTAAATATATAAAAACTATACATAATCCAAATTACAACAGCTTGGGACCCAAAAGATGCCACCCCCTTTTCTTCCATTCACCTCAAACAGCTTCAGGATAGAGCCCCTAGGGGCAAAATATAATTGAAATGGTAAAATGAAAATCGGGGATGATTTTCAAATTTATATACTATAAAATTTAATTTCAACAAGTATACAATTAATCTTACCGATGAAGGCTTTCAAAATGAGACAAAAGGTGCATGACATAAGAAACTAATTGAATATTCATGCCTTTGTAAAACACCTTTTTTTTGTATTTTCAATATCATGTAGTTGTGGGCTTTTTTCCTTGTGTAATTGTAATTGTGGGCTTTTATACATGTGGGGAATTCCCCTTGTGGGCATTTTTCCCAGTGGTCAATTTTCCTGTGCATTTTTTCTTGTTTGCATTTTTCTTGTGGGCTTCTTTCCGGTCACATGATAAATATTTCATAAAAAGAAGTGGAAATTTTGTCAACCTCTTATAATATGACAATGGAAATGAAAAATGACCACAGTGAAAAATGCCCACAGGGGAAAATGCCCACAAGGAAAATTGCCCACATGTGTTTTTCGCTCCGTCCTATTTACCATGCGATGAATTTTTCAATTTGGAAATATAATCATAATTATTGCTAAAAGACAACCGCAAAATCAGAATAACTTCTCACCTATAATAAATTAGGCAATTTAAAAATGTGCAAAAGGGAGACGCCATCTTTGCAATAATATACAGGCAGGTAATATACTTTATCCTTTAATAATTTTGATTTACATTTTTAATTGCGATACTGAATTTTGCATATATGGAATTAAATGTGGAAACTGTTATTATGCGTATATTAGTAAAACTACCATTCTTTGACTGAGATTCAGTCTGCACAAACGTAATAACCGTGTAAAGACACAGTTTTTTCGTAACTATGCATATTAATTACTGTAGTTATGGTAATTTTAGTAGTATGCCAATTTATAAAATGACAAACGAGAACGACTTTGAAAGAAAAAATAAAGAAAGTTATTTAAAAAATAAAATACACTCTGGAACGTTTCTCTAAAAACGTTTTGCTCCAGTTCAACATTTTATCTTTACCGATGATCCACTGAAGGGAATCACGCATTTTAAAGCTGTGGTATCGTTCACTTTGATGTTCACACCGTTTTAAATGTTAAATCATTTTTAACATTCTGCATCCTACTTTTATCAATTGTAACATGTTATACACTTTATCTTTATCTATATTTGCACTAAATAGTAGTATAAATGTAAATAGTGACTGCACAATGCACAGGTAGAACGTTTGACGAAGGGTTGTTTCACACCGCATCTGTTTAGTAGTCTGACATCTTGCAGGGATGATGGATAGTCCAATAGAACTGAGGTGTTGGTGAATTACAATGGCCATCAAGAAGAGAAAGGAACAGCCTGTTTAGAATTGTTTTGGAAATGTTTTTGGACAGAAGAAAAATAGTTTGGATTCTTCACTGTCATTACTAGGCATGAAGAAAATGGATTTGGAAATGGTTGTTCTGCTTACATATATTATAGAGGTTATAATTACCGTGGTAAGATAGAGCGACTAATTATCTTTTTCATTCTTTTGTTCAACATATTCCTTTCAGCTACAACTATACAGGGTTTGAATTCTTTTTGTTTATTTATAAATAATAGTAATAATAAATATGTAGTTAATGAATATAAACAGAAAACTAATGTTAAATAATTAGTGCATATAAATTAAATTATAAAACTGAATGTGTAGCGTTATTCATTTTAATCTTCAGTAACTTATAATAATAATTGTGTTGGTTTAATTTGAATTCTGTGGGCTTTAGAACAATCTCAAAACTTCAGAATTTTACAGAATCTTATAGAGTATCCACTTAATTGGTACAACCGTGTGGGTGAAATTATGGGTTGTGGGAAAATATTAATCGTGATAATTACCTCGAAAGTAATTAATGTGGAACACTACGGTATGTACTTGAAATATAAAATCATTCAGATTAGTATATTTTTTGTTTACTTTTTGAACGACACCATTACAACATTTAAATATTTTCATGTTGCATTTGGGAAATTATAATTTGATTTAAAACTCTAATTGCAAGTAGAATATTTATATGATGAAGAAGCTCACTTAATTAATAAATTTTTTTTGTAATATCCATATATTTCTATATTAGAATAATTTGACTATATTCTTATATTTTATGAGTATTACAAAGTAACTCAAATTCATGCCCAGCAAACCAAATCAGTTTCCCCGACATGGGATGACATTCGTGTTTTTCACAGCTAGGTGTTCAACGTCAGACTTTCGTTTTTTAGGACGTTAGATATCGCGCGTGAGTTCCCCGTCAGGGAACCCGCTTGAGTCCTACGTTGGAGATATCACTGCAGATCCAGCATGGATCCCACTCCGGTAGAAACATAGAAATTTAAAAAAATCATTCTATTATTATAGCTATTGTAACTTTATTGCAAATAGACTCATGTATTTAAATAGGGTTGCCAATCGTCCAATATTCAAAAAGACCAATCTTTCACTCGCTCTTCTGTCCTTTAATGAAGTTAGCTAGGACGCTATTTGTACTTCATTTCTAAAATCGCTTTTACATTAAGAGCTGCAAAACATTCAAAATTATATAAAATTTTGCAGTTGACAGTAGGTCTGGGAGGACGACTCAGAAGTTGATCAAGTTCAGTTGAGATATTACCAGTGGAGAGGTATTGGTACGCTTGTCTGCAATGATATAAGATGACAGCTTGCAATTAATCTGAGTATCGTAAATACAATAGGCACCGGGATATGCCACAATGTTAATTTATTTAGATGTTTTACCATATATGGACATGTGCAATAAGGTCTATAATTGCATTACTGACCACCAAACAGGAAATAAACGCATAACACAATAATGAACTGATAAATTAAGTTATTGGATCATTGTGGTGAAATTTCTCCATGTCTTGAAGCGTCCCAAGTGTTGAGTTTTTTTCTTTATCTAGAGTTAAGCAGTTGATTAACTTGAAATTTGTATCATTGCAAGAGCATGTGTCCTTTATTGAAATTTGTCTAACAAATCCTACATTGGAAGCAAGTTTTTTTCTTTTTTGTTCTAAATAATAAGTATATATAAATGTGGTGTCGAAAGAGACTCGACCTCTCTGTCTCCTGTCTCATTGTCTGCAACGCTAACCTCTCTCATATCCTGTATATGAAGGCTGTATAGGATTGCAAATGAACTTGTCGTACTATTACGACTATGAGTGTCTTTTAATGTTATCATGCTTAATTATTAATGGCTATCATTTTTTCAGTAATGGTTTGTTAATATTTTACCATATAAAGATAAAATGACTATATATCTACAATAAAATCAAAAAGATTAATATCTTTAGAGAAGTAAAAATTCTTACAAAACTTCGATGCATCTTGAAAAATTGGTTCCATGATGGGTTGGACTCAACCTTTTAAATTCTCCTTACCTGTAGATAGGTTGATTGGGTTAAAAGATTTAAATTTAATCAAATTCAGATGGTTCAAGCACACAGTTTCTCCTTCCATTATTTAGGTACAAGAAATAATAAAAAACCTATCTATTGTATTGAATTTAATTTGTGAAATTATATTGACTATTTAGTCAATGGGGATAAAGAAAATAATGATTCATTTAAATATTATGCTGATTTTCTCAATGTGATACAAGCAGTAGAGTGACACTATATACATTTTTAATAGTACTAAAGAATATTCCTTCCGTGGATGTTGAGTGTGATTCATGGAACTTTAATATAGTTAAACCTCTAAATGAAATTAAAAAGAAAAATATTATAGATCGAGCGGTTGTTAAATTCTACAGAACTCGGAAATCTAGAAACACAATTTATTAAATAAATAAAATAGAATAGAAAATAACTAAACTACAAAACACAACATATTTACAAATACTGATTGAAGGACATTTCGTTACATCTACAATTTCTACATCTAAAAAACAAGGTACCTACAGATATTCAATATTTTCATTTTTCTTTACTATATTCTCTCTATACCTCTCTTACCAAATTATTGCATTGAATTAGTGAAAGTTAGTAAGAAAATAGTCCACGAAGAGAATCACTAGCCTCCCGGTTTCGAATGCAAGAGTTGCAGTTCAGTTTGTTTACGCAGCGGCCACATGAATTCCAAAACAATTTGGCCAATGTGAGAGAGACTGCTGACAGGGAGGTGATTTATTCAAAGGATGTGCAAAACTGTCCGCACGGTACATTTTTAGAATGGCAATGGGGGACTACAGCGTCAACAAACATCTTAGAGTACCAGAAAAGTCAATGGACAATACACAGTCTGTAGAAAAGGAACGAAAGGAACACCTGGAATGTGAAATATATTTATTGAACTATTTTAATACTCTATGCTTATCTACAGTTATAAACAATTGATTCTTTCCAAGTGTTATATTCCAGAACTGTTCCTAATTTAATAATTATTTGATAGGTTATTTGTATGTGTGTCAGAATAAGTTCTTATAATATTTCGAATTCTAATGATTTAAAATTAAATTCTTTCCAAGCTTGATTTGTTATCCCGAAATTTCTTCTGAAAATAAAGTATTGCGATGAAGAAACGTTCCTTGGTTTTATATTTATATCAAAATATATAAAAACTCCATTTTCTCACAAATAGTAGTTGAAAGACTTTGACTGAAATGTGAATTAGTAATAGAATATAAGACCTTTAAATAAATATTCTATTACATATTTTTTGTTAAAATTCCTAAAATGAGTGAAGATTTCACAAATGGTTCCTTACACGTAAAAATGCCGGTTTACCCTCAGTTTGTCCGACACTAGTGTTATCATCGCTGGTTCAGTACCTTCTTTCCAAATAGCAGTGAAGTTAAACCGAACTCAGAATTCCAAACAGTTCAAGTAAATTAATGGCGAAGTGAGGTTGATTGAAGCGATTTTTCTGAAAATTATTTGGTGAGTACTCGAAATAATATTATTTTTGAAATAATGATGTTTGAGCTTGCACATGCAATGAATAACTATGGAATTAATCACAAATTGGGAAAAAGTCTTGTACTCAAATGGAATATATGCTATCGGTGTTTGAGGAAGATAAATCGAGTTTGGGATAGGCATATTTTTCCCAACCTAATCTACTGCCATATATAATCCTTCATAATTTTTATAATCGTATTTACATATATTCTGATGAAAAAAAACGTACCTAGTTCTTCATATTGCTCGAAACTCAATACTGTAGAGTCTAGGTTATTAGAGCCGCTATTCACTTGCCTCATTCTGTGAGGCAGTTATCTGCCATACAGATGACTTTCTGTATTTTTGATGTGATGATTTTCTTCTATCCATATTTTAATAACGATATTCAAAAGTAAAACTAATAATTGCAATGACAAACTAAAATTATTGTCAATTCTTTTTCACTAAAATAACTTTACCATTGTGAAGGGTTTTCCTACTCTTTTCTATTTTGGGTGGTTGTGAACTTTAACTGTCAAATCTCAATTGCACAGAGCATTCAAACATTTTTTTTAATCCTTAGATTTACCTCCAGTAACTGCAGGTGGGATTATACAAAATTTAGTTATTTTTTAATTATTTGCTTGAGATTTACTATAGTTATATCTAGAGATATAAGATATACCAATATCTTAATGGTAATATCTTAGTCATACTGTAGATATATCTTAACTGTGTAGTCTTGACTTATAGCCTATATCAATGTATCAAAAACTATAATATTATATATAACAATATATGTAGAGATTTTATATTTTCTCGGAGGTGGGTACACTGAGAAAAAATTGTGAGTCAACCTGACTCATCTCTTGAGTCAAGGCTGGCAAAACTCAAAATTGGAGTCTTTTTTTTTCTTGATTGACTCTACCTGAGTCAACCTGACTATGAAATAGGTGTACATATGACTCTTGTTTTTGAGTAAAATATTAGGATGAGTCAAATTGACTCACATTTTGAGCCGGTTCTAAGACAAATTGAAAACTCAAATTTTGAATCAATTTGACTCGTATTTTTTCTCCGTGTCAAATATATATTATCTCTAGATATGTAAATGTAATGTAAAATATAGTATTTCTAGGTAGATATATTGTTATATGTATAGATTACTTCATTGCCGAGATTTTTACCACAATTCTGGAAGAAGTTGGTCGAATTGGCACTGTACTTCGACATCGCCGGTGATATTGCCTATTTTACCGGTACTTTTCTGTACATTGTAATGTGTCATATATTATAAATTTATATATTCGAATATATTCTATGCACCTAAAATATTAAAAAAAAAGGCACAGGAAATATTTTTCTGAATATATATTTGGAATATATTTCAGGACATATATTTGGAATATATTTCTGAATATATATTTGGAATATATTTCTGAATATATATTTAAAATTAAATTATATATTTTGATAAAAATATTTATTAAATTAGTATTTATAATAAATAATCATATGCGATATATAAAAAAAATCTAGACGGTATAATAATTGTTATATTAGATGATTTCGTTATTGAATTCCGTTATTGGAAACGTATTTCGAATCTTTTAATATTGGTATGAATATAGTTTCCCAACATAATGAAAATTTAGCCAGGAAGCTTAACAGGATGGAATTTTAATCGATTTTGCAATAATAAGGTGATTCAAGTTATGTTGATGGAACCTACCTAGATAATATTTTTTCTTAATACTTACCTGTATGTTCGTACATACATACCTAGGTAGCAATACAATTATCATCGTATGGAATTACAATTCAACTTACCTAGGTTGGTACCTATTATAAATAATGTTCACAGAAATGAAATTGACCAGGTTGGAATATACTGGTGTTGAATATAATTATCTACCTAAAACCTTATACAGCCTAATTAAAAGGTAGTTTAATGTAAACATCTCGCAGTAACATAATATATAATTATACAACAGCTTTCTCTCGTAACTATTTAACGTTACATTACCGGACGTTACGCTACCAGACGTTTCGCTAGCAGACGTTTCGCTAGCAGACGTTTCGCTAGCAGACGTTACGCTACCAGACGTTTCGCTAGCAGACGTTACGCTAGCAGACGTTTCGCTAGCAGACGTTACGTTACAAGACGTTACGCTACCAGACGTTACGCTACCAGACGTTACGCTACCAGACGTTACGCTACCAGACGTTACGCTAGCAGACGTTACGCTACCAAACGTTACGCTACCAGACGTTACGCTACCAGACGTTACGCTTCTAGACGTTACGCTACCAGACATTACGCTACCGGACGTTACGCTACAAGACGTCACGCTAGCAGACGTTACGCTACCAGCCGTTACGCTACCGGACGTTACGCTACCAGACGTTACGCTACCAGACGTTACGCTACCAGACGTTACGCTACCAGACGTTACGCTACCAAACGTCACGCTACCGGACATTACGCTACCAGACGTTACGTTACCAGACGTTACGCTACCAGACGTTACGCTACCAGACGTTACGCTACCAAACGTCACGCTACCGGACATTACGCTACCAGACGTTACGTTACCAGACGTTACGCTACCAGACGTTACGCTACCAGACGTCACGCTACCGGACGTTACGCTACCGGACGTTACGCTACCAGACGTTACGCTACCGGACGTTACGCTAAAAGACGTTACGCTACCGGACGTTACGCTAAAAGACGTTACGCTACCGGACGTTACACTACCAGACGTTACGCTACCGGACGTTACGCTAAAAGACGTTACGCTACCGGACGTTACGCTACCAGACGTTACGCTACCGGACGTTACGCTAAAAGACGTTACGCTACCGGACGTTACACTACTAGAAGTTACGCTACCAGACGTTACACTACCGGACGTTACGCTACCGGACGTTACGCTATCGGACGTTACGCTACCAGACATTACGCTACCAGACGCTACGCTACCAGACGTTACGCTACCGGACGTTACGCTACCAGACGTTACGCTACCGGACGTTACGCTACCAGACGTTACGCTACCAAACGTTACACTACCTGACGTTACGCTACCAAACGTTACGCTACCAGACGTTACGCTACCAGACATTACGCTACCGGACGTTACGCTACAAGACGTCACGCTACCAAACGTTACGCTACCAAACGTTATGCTATCAGACGTTACGTTACCAGACGTTACGCTACCAGACGTTACGCTACCAGACGTTACGCTACCGGACGTTACGCTACCAGACGTTACGCTACCAAACGTTACACTACCTGACGTTACGCTACCAAACGTTACGCTACCAGACGTTACGCTACCAGACATTACGCTACCGGACGTTACGCTACAAGACGTCACGCTACCAAACGTTACGCTACCAAACGTTATGCTATCAGACGTTACGTTACCAGACGTTACGCTACCGGACGTTTAGCTACCAGACGTTACGCTTCCAGACGTTACGCTACCAAACGTTACGCTACCAAACGTTATGCTATCAGACGTTACGTCACCAGACGTTACGCTACCAGACGTTACGCTACCAGACGTTACGCTACCAGACGTTACGCTACCAGACGTTACGCTACCGGACGTTTCGTTACTAGTACGTTTCGTTACTGGACATTTCGCTACCAGACATTTCACAACCGGACAATTCGATACCAGAGATTTCGCTACCGGACGTTGTTGATAATAAGGGATATTGTTGATAAATAGTTTGAGATAACAAATAGTCAATGGAGAATACATATATAAAATAATTGCCAGCAATTATTTATTCCTACAAAACTACTTCATCAATATGATATTTCAACACAGGGTAAGTTCCAGGTTATCGGACAGCTGCATATTATACCACACTTTAAATTAAATATTCAATAATTATTTGATTGGTAATTTTAATAAGTATCCAATATACACATATACTGATATCATGGTTACCAATTACATTTAAAGTTGAATGATAAAATTAAAGTATATTTTTTTTAACCTATCCGAAAATGTGAAACTGTTCGATAATTCAGAATGTTATTTCGTACAGGCCTTCGGACACATGATTGAAACGCCATTGGTTCGACCATGTCGAAATGAAACTTGACATTCGTATGCTTTAGAAGTTTTTGAGCTCGAATGACTAGTGTGAATTTTTTTCATCTTTCAATACACCACTTTACTCTCAAAGCTTTATAAGTTTATACCATATACAGTTCTAATTGATTATGGTTTGCAATGAAAGATTATGGTGGGCGATGCAAGATTATGGTGGGCAGTGAAAGGTTATGATGGGCAATGAAATATTATGGTGGGCAGTGCAGGATTATGGTGGGCACTGAAAGATTATGGTGGGTACTGAAAGATTATGGTGCGTACTGAAAGATTATGGTGGGCAATGAAAGATTATGGTGGGCAATGATAGATTATGGTGGGCAATTATGGATTATGGTGGGCAATGAAGGATTATGGTGCTCAATGAAGAATTATGGTGGGCAATAAAGGATTATAGTGGGCAATGAAAGATTATGGTGGGCAATGAAAGATTATGGTGGGCAATGAAGGATTATGGTGGGCAATGAAGGATTATGGTGGACAATGAAGGATTATGGTGGATAATGAAGGATTATGGTGGATAATGAAGGATTATGGTGGGCAATGAAGGATTATGGTGGATAATGAAAGATTATGGTGGGCAATGAAGGATTATGGTGGATAATGAATGATTATGATGGATAATGAAATATTATGGTGGGCAATGAAGGATTATGGTGGATAATGAATGATTATGGTGGATAATGAAAGATTATGGTGTGCAATGATAGATTATGGTGGGCAATGATAGATTATGGTGGGCAATTAAGGATTATGGTGGGCAATGAAGGTTTATGGTGGGTAATGAAGGATTTTTGTTGGCAATGAAGGATTACGGTGGGTAATAAAGGATTATGGTGGATAATGAAGGATTATGGTGGATAATGAAGGATTATGGTGGGCAATGAAGGATTATGGTGGATAATGAAAGATTATGGTGGGCAATGAAGGATTATGGTGGATAATGAATGATTATGGTGGATAATGAAAGATTATGGTGTGCAATGATAGATTATGGTGGGCAATGATAGATTATGGTGGGCAATTAAGGATTATGGTGGGCAATGAAGGTTTTTGGTGGGTAATGAAGGATTTTTGTTGGCAATAAAGGATTGCGGTGGGTAATAAACGATTATGGTGGATAATGATAAAAATATTAAAGTGGCAATGAGAGATTAAGATGGGGCCATCCTAATCTCTCATATATGTATTATAGAAATATTTTAAATATTAAAATCGTGACATTTTTTTTTGCAACTAACAGACAAAGACGAAAAATGTGAGGTATCGGAATGATAAAATATTCAATTTAACTAGTATCAAATATTATTTCACTTGGATCAAATATTATTTCACTTGGATCAAATATTATTTCACATTGATCAAATTGAAATTCACTTGGATTAAATTGAAATTCACTTGGATCAAATATTATTTCATTTGAATCAACTAGAACTGTAAATGGTATAGATGATTTTAAAAAATCCGGCTGCGTCTAAAATGCCTGAAAATGGTAACTTCAATTTTTTTGAACTATCCGTTATCGCCATATTTCTTGAAGCTCGATAAAGTCGTCCATCACACCAATATTTCAAACTGGTTTTTGAACTACTTCTAGTTAGATTTCGACCTTTTTGAAAATAGTTGCGTAATCAGCGTTTGAAGACGAATCGGATTAGTGTCCTAACTAACCACTTTCTCGTTTTCTTCCTTTTCTAAGATTCTAAGATACGCCACAAAATGAAGTTGACATCTACAGAGCTAACTAGATAACATGACCGGTTTGTGCATGATCTGCATAAAGGTTTTTCTTGAATAAGTTTTTTGTTTATTGTTTAAATTAAATTTTCTTTAACAATTTGGAAGAACTCTTTATTCCGCATCTTTTAGTATAACTATTTTTCGAATTCATTGATTGGCTTTTGGACCAAAAGGTCGATGCGCGTTTGACCTCGTAACTCCTTTATTAAGTGAATTTTTTGAAATCTGGTTCCGGAAAAATGTTAACATACCTCATCAAAATTTATTTTATTCAAGAGTTTTTTTCGAAATTTCACCTGATTCGAAAGATAAGAGATATTGAAATATTCGAACGTCTATAAATTTCGAATGTATTGTGATTTTCGAACGAGACTAAGTGCATTGTATTACTATATTATTATGCTACAATCCCGTAAAAAAAGTTCTGATTTTGAACTCGGGTGTCGAAATCACACCTATATTTGAAAACCCTCTTGTATTTCGAAAACCAGATTGAATTTCTTCAAACGGACAAAATATTCGTGACCTACGTCCAAAATTCTATCCATACACTAAGTTTTCAAAAAATCGAAACATTGAATAAAATATTAGGACGAGTTGAATTTCTTCAATTTTATACACAAAAATAAAAAATTGAATCTCAAATACGAAAATTACGACCAATTTCGAACAGATATAATTTCAAAGGATACCATTTCTTACTAAACTTAGCCTTCTGAATCGAACTGTGAAATCAGCTAAGCTCTGGATGATCGTTTTACCAAAATGAACTTTTTAAAAAAGTATATTTTTCATATTTTCAAAATGGAATGTTTGAGATAATTCAAACATATAAATAGGCTATTTTTAACCTTCCGAATCCGATTCTGTACTTTAAATAATCATTTTCGGACTCTTTGAAGGTTTTTATTTTAATTAAATTGAAGAGTAACTTTGATTAGTGATCTACGCGAGAGTTGTATAGTGCTCTACGCGCGTAGATCCTTCAATAATTTTGCAGAATAACACCAAATGTAAAGTGCTCTACGCGTGTAGATTACTATAAAAACGGCAAATCGTGACACGTAAAGTGATCTACGCGCGTAGATCACAGGCGTTGCAAGTGAGTGAAGTGAAGAGTGATCTACGCGCGCCAGTGTTATGCGTAGATCATTATTCACTGTATGTGCTACAGCGTGTGAAGAGTGCTCTACGCAAGTTATGTTACGCGGCCCCTGATTGGTTGAAATTCATTTTCTAAAAATATTGCTCATTCATTGAAAACTATTTCAATGGTGGACTGTGATAGAGGTAACTATAAAAAAATTAGCTTTTTATTGAGATTATAAATGAAAGTTATTGTCAAAAAAAATATAGTTTATAATGAAAAATTTATGTATGGAGAATTATTATTTTTCTTTCAATTATTATTATATTTTTTTAAATATTTAGTGATAACATGTTTCATAAATATTTATTATTTAAATTAATAACTAAGACACCTTGTCAGCTTCTCCAATATTAATCTCACAGGAGAATATTTGAACATTTTTAAATATTTTTTAAATTGTGGATATAAGTTTTAACGAATATGAGTCGATTTATTTCAATTACTACTGGTTCAAGCCGAATTATTACAAGTTTTGTCGCAAAATATTATGTTTAAAAAGGATTTATCTCATTATTAACCTTAAATATGAACTCCTACTAGTTTTTTTTATACTTAGCTTTTACTAAAAATTATATTAGAGATAACATACTACTTAATATACTAAATATATTAATATATATATAATTATTACTAAATATACTAAGGATAAAAATGAATGCAACTCAACACTCACCATACAACTCACCATACAACTCATCATTCACCATACAACTCACTACTCAACACTCACCGTACAACTCACTACTCACCATACAACTCACCACTCACCATGCAACTCACCATACAACTCACTACTCATCATTCACCATACAACTCACTACTCATCATTCACCATACAACTAACTACTCAACACTCACCGTACAACTCACTACTCACCATACAACTCATCATTCACCATACAACTCACTACTCAACACTCACCGTACAACTCACTATTCACCATACAACTCACCACTCATCATTCACCATACAACTCACTACTCACCATACAACTCGCCACTCACTATGCAACTCACCACTCACCATACAACTCACTACTCATCATTCACCATACAACTCACTACTCACCATACAACTCACTACCCATCATTCACTATGCAACTCACTACTCACCATACAACTCACCACTCGATCACTATGCAACTCACCATACAACTCACCACTCACCATACAACTCACTACTCATCATACAACTCACTACTCACCATACAACTCATCATACAACTCATTACTCACCATATAACTCACCATACACCTCACTACTCACCCATACAACTCACTACTCATCATACAACTCGCAACTCATCATACAACCCACTACTCATCATACAACTCACTACTCACCATACAACTCACTACTCACCACTCACCATACAACTCACTACTCACCATACAACTCACCACTGACCATGCAACTCAACACTCACCATACAACTCACTACTCACCATACAACTCACTACTCACCATACAACTCACTATTCACCATACACCTCACCACTCACTATACAACTCACTACTCACCATGCAACTCACCACTCACCCTACAACTCACTACTCACCATACAACTCACTATTCACCATACACCTCACCACTCACTATACAACTCACTACTCACCACTCACCCTACAACTCACTACTCACCATGCAACTCACCACTCACTATACAACTCACCACTCCCCATGCAACACTCTACTCACCATACAACTCACTATTCACCATGCAACTCACCACTCACTGTACAACTCGCTACTCACCATACAACTCATCACTCACCATACAACTAATTACTCACCATACAACTCACTACTCACTCTACAATTCACTACTCACCAAACAACTCACTACTCACCATACAATTCACCACTCACCATACAACTCACTACTCACCATGCAACTCGCTATTCATCATGCAACTCACCACTCACCATACAACTCACTACTCACCATACAACTCACTACTCACCATCGATTAGGAGGTGAAGTTAGGTATGTAAATAGATACCCAACTATTCTGGAATCGTACATATATTAAAAAATCTTCTTGTCATTAGTTACGTAATGCGCATTAGCAATAATTCTAATTAACATTACAAGCTGGTACCTAACACCTGATTGCTTATCATAAAGTAATTTAAAAGCACGAACATAAAACAATTACTACCTTTTGTTACTCATTCATGAATTACAAAATGCACACACTATTATTTTTCATTTATATTTACAAACTATCATTATTTTAATAAAATATCATCGTAATATTCACTCGCTTACCTACTTACTGTTAATGCAGCAATAATACTAATTTGATATATTTACTAAAACTAGGTTCTGGATGTATTCAACTATTTATAGATAGCTACTGATTTAGCAACCAATAATTTTCTGATTATTTTTCAGTAGGTATATATATTTTCAATCTACCTAATCATTGATCTGTTCAGATAATAATAACGTGTTGCATGTACTGATAATTTAGAAATAAAATAATAACAATAAAATGAATCAGTTTAAGTAATTAAAATATGGTTAGTGCATAGGGACAATGTGACACTAGTCATCTTATGATGCATTGAAATACTGATTATTGTAAACCTAGGTATCTGAAGAAAACTAGGTTTCAAAATTTTAGTATTGTATTGCAAAGAAAAAGTATATGGCAAAGTTAGCATATTATTTACCCAATAATAAATAAAAATACTGCAATATTATAAGTGTTATTTATGTATCGAATAATATTGGGTATTTATTATTAATTAATAATATAAATACTCTCAAAAAAACAATATAAGGGAGGAGAACGGGTTGACAATATATACGGAAAGAAGGTAGTGAATGATAGGTACACTGGGGTAATGCTAATTGTAGTCAAGGACAGACCAGGAGTCGTTTAACGACGCCTTTTGTACTTTATTTACTAATTTAAAATAAATATATATATATATTGGGGGGCCTGCCACCACCGAACCACCTTGCCAGGTAATATAAGCAATCATGAATCATAATCCTTCATTACCAAACATAATCTTTCAGTGCATACCATAATCTTTCAGAGCCTACCATAATCTTTCAGAGCCTACCATAATATTTCATTGTCCACCATAATCTTTCATTGACTACCATGATCTTCATTACCCACCATAATCTTTTTTTACCAACCATATTCTATCATTTCCCACCATAATCCTTCTTTGGTCACTATAATCCTTCATTACCACCATAATCTTTCATTGCCCACCATAATCTTTCATTGCCCACCATAATCTTTCACTGCCCATCATATAATATTTCATTGCCCACCACAATCTTTCATTGCCCACCATTTTCTTTCATTACCCACCATAATCCTTCATTGCTCACTATAATCCTCCATTACCCACCATAATCTTTCATTGCCCACCCATAATCTTTCATTACCCACCATATTTTTTCAGTGCCAACCATAATATTTCATTGCCCACCATAATCAAACATAATCCGTAAATAACAAATTCTTCATTGCCAACCATATTCCTTCATTACCCACCATAATCTTTCATTGCCCATCATAATCTTTCAATGCCTACCATAATCTTTCAATGCCTACCATAATATTTCATTGTCCACCGTAATATTTCATTGCCTTCCGTAATATTTAATTGCCCACCATAATATTTCATCGCCTACCATAATCTTTCATTGCCCACCATGATCTTTCATTACCATCCATAATCTTTCATTGCCATCCATAATCTTTCATTGCCATCCATAATATTTCATTGCCAACCATAATCTTCCATTGCCCACCATAATCTTCCATTGCCTACCATAATCTTCCATTCATTGCCCATCCTGAAATGTTTCATTGCCAACCATAATAATCCATCATGGCCAACCAAAATAATCTACCATCGCCCACCATAATAATCTCCAAAATCCACCATTTTAATTGGCTTATCAATATATTTCATGGCCCACATTTTACGTAAAGTTTATTTACATAAAAATCATTTACATGAATACATCTAAATACCTCTTTCTTGGTTCACGTCCCTAAATGAAATAGGAACGTGCACTAGGAAGGGGGTATTTTTAAATTAATTTATCTCAAATTTACTTAAATTTCATTTGATTAAATATATTGCACAAATAAATATTAATTAACAGAAAAATTAGTATCTTAACTACAAATACAAATAATACCTTAAAGGAAATTTGAATTTGAAATTCAACAAATTAAAGAATATAGATTTGGTTCCACAACATGCAAAAAGTCTATGGGGAAATGTAACCGCATTTAAAAAAATGTTTATTTTTTCTTCAAATTTTATTATCATTATTTTAGAGAATTAGAATTTGATGAAACGGCCTAAAATATAGTAGAGTGAAAAATTCTAAGCAAAATGAAACGAATCCCATATCTCTAGGTCGAATAATTAGGGGATTTTGATACAGTTTATATTTTAAGAGTTTTTTTCTTGGGGGGTGAAAGTTAAAATAGTGACCCTAGTTAGTTGGGTATGTAAGAAATTGTATTTCATTTAATTTTGCGTGTATAATATAATTATTGAGGTTAGTATTAGTATTACCTAGGTAACAGTTTGTCAAATGGTATTCAATTTTTGCAAGAAAAACTAACATTTTTTTGACAATGCAATAATAATTATTAATCTTTAAACATAGATCACACTAAGCTTTACACTGAAAAATTAAATTATATTTCTTCAGTAATACTTGTATCCTCATTATTACATGTATTACGTACCTTAATATATTCATCATTCCATTACTCTACTACTCTCATTTTAACGATACATTTAACTTGTATGTAAGTGACACATTAGTGACACTTTTTCACGTCAATTTCATAAGCTTCAAACTACATTCAAATTTCAATAGGTACTACCTACATGAATGAATCTTTCATAAAAAATAGGTAGTTTATAAAACTTATTCAGATAAATGTATTTTACCATACCTCATTATCAACTATGTGTACCAATGCATGGTTATCTGGGGTAAGTTATGAATTATTGGACAATTCCACATTTTCAGTCAAAGGAGAAAAAATATACATTACCATAAAATATAGTATATACTCTTTATTTTAATAGGTAATAGTGATAATTATCCGAATACCAATTAAAAATATTAAATGAATTTTCTCTTATATGACCGAGAATGTGAAACTGCCCGATGATTCGTAGCTTAACCCACTACCTATATCAATTTATTGAAAATTTCCACTGATAGCTTTATTTATTTTAGAAATTAAGGAATTTAATAGCATTATCTACCTATATAGTTTTAAATCATCAAACCAATAGTAGGATGGTACTTAAATCAATAGTATCATTAGAGTCAGACTCACGTCACAAAATACATCCGATCATTCGTAAATTAGTCAACTTAATAGAAAATTTTAATTCATATAGCTGTCTACCAATGTTTGAATATTATAATTATTTAGTTATTTTTTAATTAATTAGTTATTTAGTTATTTTTTAATAACTAATAGACGAAAAATATCTTCCTATTGGTTTAAATGTTTGAATTGAAGATTTTTTGTACTGATAGAAATTATTTATATTATAGTATAGATTGACTTAGGAACCAACAGATTAAAGAGTATTTTCAATTAATATTTACGAAATAATACGGTCAGGAAATTGGAAGTTGATAATATAAGTACTAGTCGAGTTTATGTTACTATTCATTGGTCCGACGCATCATTTGTTCGACGCCTCATTAGTCCGACTCCTACTTAGTCCGACATTTTTGCATGTTATATCTGATTTAACAACAAATATATGTATATAGGGGGGCGTACCGCCCCACGAATCAGCTTGCCAGGTCATTAAATAATCATTTAGTGTGCAGTACAACAAACTAGCGGATACAACGTACTACATTTAAATGATGAAATAGAATGAATGATTGCATCTTACAAATTCATATTAGAAATAGAGTCAACTAAGAAAGGAATATAAAATTTAAAAAAACGAAAGAAAAAATATTATTTTATTATTTGGATTATTTTTCAATTGAGTATATCTATTTAATAATCATTTTTATTTTAATTAAAAAATAAAAAGAGAAATAACACAGAAAGTTGTAACTGTTACAACTTCTTAGTGCACTAACTTTTACCTACTTAACTAGTGTATCTTGTACCTAACTCATGATTAACCAAATAGTGTATCTCGATACCTAACGTAAAGGGTGTAGGTCATAAGCCGGTCACGAGTCCCCCCACCTCCTGTTTTTAATTCTTATTTACCTATATTATTTAATCCTTATTGGCCGTTTGACCGTACCCCAACCTTAAGTAGGTACTCAGTTCATAACTGTCAAACTGTAGTATCTAGGTACCTAACTAGTAATTAACCAACTGATGTTTCTAGGTACCTAATAATATCCCAATTATCAGTGTATGTAGGTCCTTGACTTATTTATACCTGATTATAGTAGCTACAGTGTATGTACATATTTAGTAATAAACGAACCAATGTTAGAAGGTAATTTCTACTATACAAAATAGTGACTCTATGTACCTAACGAGTAACTAACTACTCAACTACATTTGTATCTTTCAATAAATTAAACTTCTATGACCGAAAATAATTTGAACTTCAATATATTTACACAGTTTATAGCGCTATCGGTATAATATAAAATTTAAAGAAATATTTATCCCTTATAATCACGAACTAGTATAATAAGTCTTAAAGTCAACATTTTCTTTGACAGTGAATACGATAAACAGTGTTTGAGAAATCAACATGTAAGTCCACTAAAGTAAGCGATTTTCTGGGAACAAACCTACGTACTCACATTCATGGATATGAAGAATGACCAGTGACTAATACGCTGAAATTTAACTATATGTTAACACAAATGTATTGTATTTAGTTATGAATAAATATAAATTTATAAAGAAATAGAAGTTCACGGTCAAATAGGTTATTTGTTCACTCTGTAATCATTTACCGCCAAAATATTTTTCCCCAAACTGTATATCAGTGTTTACGTACAGATCCCCCCCCCCCCTCCCCCCTCTATCAGTAGCTACCAACCGTAACCGTAATGTGTAACAAATTATTTATGAGCCTTGAACTGCAGAAAACTTAGCATTGTCAAATGATAGAAATGTATTTTGTTATACTTAAATTATATTATAATATTGAACTGACATGTACAATTATTATAGGATATGAATTTTGATTATCTATAATAATCATACAGTTTCATCACTTCTTGTGTTTCTAAAATAAACATTAATAAAATATTAAAATCCAATTAGGTAAGCTCATCACATAGTGTGGATAATAAGATGTATTATTGTGACCGTTATTTGAATGAAGATTTGTGATATATTGAGTGATAATGATGGCATTTTTAGGTATGATTGATTGAATTCAATATTTATTATAGTTGAGTTATTCAATTGATATGTAAATTTAAATAAATAATTGGATTTAAGAATATTGATTAGTTATTTACACTTTAGGTACATGACTAATTAGGATAAGTTCCGATTATCGAACGGTTCCATATTTTTGAGCAAGTAAGCAAATATATTTTAATTATTTATTTAACTCTCATTTTAACCTTTTTTACTTATTCGTAAATCTGTAACCATCCGATAACTCAGAACTTACCCTATAGATAGGTATGAATTATTTGATTGTTTTCCCTAAATAAACTCGGTACCTAGCAACATACCGTTATTTTAAAACTTAGCCCCTAGGGGCTCGATCCGTTAGCTGTCTTTTGTGAATGGGAGAGACGGGGGTGGCGTCCCTTAGGCCCCGAACTGTTGTAATTTGGTATTGTATTTTTTTAATTTTTACTTGTTTACCATTTTTTCAAACTACTTGCAGTTTAAGAGGACAGTGCTTGGGCTAAGCTCTTCTATTTATTATTTTTATTTTAATGAAAAAGTAAAACGAGAAATAACACATAAAAATGTAACACCTGGTCACGAAATAATATGTTATCATGAGCTCTGAGGTAACTAATCTATTATTTCAAAATAAATCGCTAAAAATATCAAATGTATGGCAATTACTGGGTGATGTCTTATAGTAACTCAACATAAAATTGAAGTTTTCATTTAAATCACAATATTCAATTTCAAAGATGAAATACTGAGTATGTTTTATAAGCACTTTTGTTCCAGACAGTTAACTCATCATCTGATAGAATCAGATAGATCGATCGAATTGTAATAAACTAATAGGTACTCACCATTTATCATCAGTGTAATAAAAAGATTTTGAATGAAAATTGTGATTGATATTCGAATACATAATACGTACATTTTTGTTAAATGAATTTAAAAATATGCATACACATTAATGCTAACTTTATTTATTTTAGTGATGCAAAATAAATAATTAAATATTAAATTTCAGTAGGGGTTTTAACGTCTACTTTAGAATCAAGGGCCATATCGCTGATGTCATAAGGAAATTACATACAAGGGACTGGAAGAAGCAGTCAGAAAGGAAAGTGGCTCTGTGAACAAAATCACCATCCACCGTATGGGACGAAACTCATGGATGCAGTAAAGCTACCCGATCGGTGAATGCAAAAAAGAACACAAATTCAGATTTAAACTATTTAGAAATTTTAATGCTATTGCACCATCAATATGGATCACCGCTGCGATATTTGTGAAGATAACATATTTAGTATGAAATTAAAAAAGAGGAACATATATTTTTTTAGAGCTGTGAGTTAGCGGATAGTTTCACATCATATCCATTCATATTAGTATAATAATCAATAGAATTATATATTCCATTCCTACTACAATCATTACTTTTAATAGGAACGTACACAGGCAAGAGTGGGGGAGAGGGTGGGGGTTTTGCACCCCTTTTAGAAGTGTACATACACAGTGACGTCGTGACTCATGGCATCTTTATTATCTGTTATTGGTGTCTTATATATTAAGGATTCATAGAATTACCATAATGCAATCAATAAACGACTAATATATTAATGCTTATATAAAATAGTTAACAATATTTCCATGAAGATTGAAGATGTTTCCCAGAAGTTTACACGTGTGCGTCAGAGACTTGTGTACCCTATTATACACGTCACAAGATACTCCATGTACTGGTGAACTTCCAATTCGGCGACTAGAGCCGTACAGTTGCAGCCGCTGATATGCTTTCCAATGTTACGATCGACTGTAGCCGCTCTACAACCGTCAGTTTTACTTAATTAATTAAATTATTAATTAATTAATATATTAATATTGATTAATATATAAATATTGAAAATTATTTCAATACCAAAGATAAATGAATTAACAGCAAACTTTGTTTCTTATTACGATTCATTTATTCACCGTCCACAAAAAAAAGGGAGGTGTAAAAATTACTATTAGACGCAGCGGCTCTAGCCACTGGCTTTAAAGGTACGTTTTGCATTCAGAGACTGTTGCGATCTTCAATCAGCGATCTTCGCCCGGCGAATATCACTGAGCAGTGAGCACTAATTAAATGCAATTCCAACGGGGCTGTTTTGCAACGATTGATTATCGCTGGACAGTAGTTCAATGTGTTTATATTGCTGCGCAATCATCGCTGAACGATGATCGCAACAATCGCTGCATGCAAACGACCTTCAAGTGTACCCTCCTCGGGGTACGGTCATAAGCCCCCCCCCCATTCTCGGTCGGGGTACGGTCAAGAGCCCCCCTAGGTCATAAGCTCCCCCCCCCCCGGTCACGAGCCCCCCTCCCGGTTTTTTTAATCCTTATTTACCTAGTTAAAAGAATGAAGAACTACTTAGATAGAAATAACTGAGAGTTGCTAATGTAGTTTGTTGTATCAGCTAGTTTGTTGTACTGCACGCTTCATGATTGTTTAAAGATCTGGTAGGGGGGTTCGGGAGGCGGCACGCCCCCCGATATACACATATTTAATGTTTAATCAGTAATGAACTACTAAAGTGTCAATAAGAATTAAATGGTATAGGTGTACCTAAATAAGGATTAAAAAACAGAGAGGCTCAAGAGCAGGAGGGGGGCTCATGACCTACACCCCCCGGTCATGAGCCCCCTTGAAATAAATGGAGGTTAATCCCAAACGTTTGGTAGAACCTTAGCTATCTCAGTAAAATTATATAATACCAGTTTTGTTCAGATTTCTTTAGTAATTAACTCAAGCTTAAATACCAATATATTATTAAGTTATCATGTGTAGCTTTAACTATCATATTTTGATTAAATGAACCAACTAAATGCATAAATAATTCATTATCTATCTACTCCATCACTGTTGGTCCTGCTTCATACCATACTCTTTACGTGCCTTGCACAATCTCGAGATAGTCGCGCATTTTCAATGATCCTAAAAACGCGTAGATCATTGTCGAGACTGTACCTATGCTTATTGGGTATATGTATGTATATCGCATATGTATGTATACCGGGTGTAGGTCATAAGCCCCCCCGGTCACGAGCCCCCCTGTTTTAAAATTCTTATTTACTTATATTATTTAATCCTATTGACACTTTTGTAGTTCATTACTGATTAGACATAAAATATTTGTATATCGGGGGGCGTGCCACCCCCCGAACCCCCCTGCCAGGTCTTTAAAGAATCATGAAGTATGCAGTACAACAAACTAGCGGATACAACAAACTACATTAGCAACTCTCAGTTATTTTTATCTAAGCAGTTCTTCATTTGTTTAACTAGGTAAATAAGGATTAAAAAAACAGGAAAGGGGGGCTCTTGACCGTACCCCATGTATACCCCCCCCCCCCCAAACCAAACAAAAAACTGCATTAAACGATGTAATAGAATTAGGAAAAATCAATTTTATTATTTAGATTAGTTAATAATTGAGTATATCTATTTAATAATAATTTTTATTTCAATCTCAAATGAAAACGAGAAAAATAAAGTATGGGACGTCCCTAGTAAAATATTAATAATATTAGTACGTTGGAAATAAGTCATATTCAATGGCGCTATAGCTGGGTAAATAAAAATATATTCTATAATACATTTAACTATAAATAATATCAATTTTTCGATTGATTTACATTGGTATAGACTGGCTATGTAAGTTTTTCGTTACAGTCCAAGAGTTGTTAATTTTGTGTATTTTTCTAGTAGGTAGGTGGCTTACTGGGGTGTGTGTAGTGGGGCGGGGGGGGGGGGGGTGAGAGAGGTGATGTTGCATATATGTATACTCGTACTATATTTCACAAATAGAAAAGGAGTGGAGTAAGTGATTGCACTGAGAAAAATGAATTATCCATTTAACTCTGTGCTTATATTTCTTTGTAGACTGACTGATATTTATAAACGACAGTGACAGTATATAAAATATTGGTAAAAAAGAATAATATTAATTTTGGTCCTCTAGTTCCTTTGAGTCTGAGGTTGATCAATGAGCTTGCATGTGTGTATGTGTGTGCGACTCTCCTTTTAACTTTCATCACCAGATTAGGATGTCATTCTTGAAATTAAGAAGACGAATCTATGGTCACATTTTAATTAAAAAATAAAATAGTTAGATTTTATTAACAATGAGATAGGTACTGATTGTAAAATTACTATATGAATATGCCTATGTAACATATTGAAGTATATAAAATATTTTAGGTCATGGAATTTTAAAGGACTACATTATTGATATATATACCTACTCGTACAATATACAATGTAATTGTCCCGGTTACTAGTAACCGGGACTAGGTACCTCCAAGCAACCATGACACATTGTGCCAACATGGGCACTAGATGGGTAGATGGCAAGAGATAGCCGACTGAAAGTAGCCTAGAAATTACATGGGGATAATGTGGTTTTCCATTCTCATGGAATGTTACCTTGGGAGAAGATTGGTTCAATGTTGCAAATTCATCCCAATGAATTGTTATATTGGCCCAATCTGATTACTGTATAGCCTATCAACATTATTGGCGGAAGCTTTATTAACAAATTGGAAAGACCATTTCCTGAAATAGGAAGGACTCAATCAATTGCAATTTATAAAATGTCTTCAAATTTATATTAAATTATCAATCGTTCAGCAAAACTTTTTTTTAATACTAAGTTTAAGTGACTAAACGAAGATGATCACAGGAACGATAAGGAGTTTAAAGTTTTAGTTTCAAGGTTTAGAATTTATATTTTTTAAATAACGCAATTTTAATATAAAGTATAAGTAAATAAGCTATATGATGTGTAAAATGATAACGAAGGGTGAGTGGCACTGAGTGATTTTATAGCGTGGTTGCCAGATGCTAGTTTCTATGAAGCTTGTCTATTATTTTAATTAGCTACTGTTAGCTAATTGTGACAAACTTAATACATTTTCAAAATATTTATATGATAAATTACGAATAGAGGATAATATGTTATCCTAAACTGAACAAGTGAACATATTTGTTTCCGGTATGAGCCTGGTTTGTATTTTCGGTTATACATATTGAAATTTTAAATTCAGGTAGTTTGTTAGTGCTTTTCGTTGGAGGAGGTACTATTAGTATTTTAATTCCCTTAATTAATTAAGGAAATTCTTCAAAACTGCACCCTGCGGCCTATTTAAAGTTATAAAATGGTGAGTTGAAGTTTTTTAAATATACTTATATAGTTATTTTATATAGTGTTTTCGATATAGTTATTGCCTGCTTCTATAGGTGCAGTACCTAATTAGGTACCGAGCTGAATAATATTTTCATTAGCCTCTGGCTAAATATATGTACCTAGGGTAATTTTCGAGTTATTAATTTATCTTACGGTGTCACTTTTTCTAGATCTTTATAGAAATAAAGTACTATAGCAACTTGAAGATTAAATGATAATAAATTTTCAAACTTGATCGAAAACGTGAAAACGTCCGATAACTCGGAACTTCCATGAAATATTCATTTAAATTTCTCTTTAAATATTATAATTTAAATTTGAAATGCGATTCGATTTCTGAAAGTATATAACCACTATCTAGGTATGTGGGCCCCTATTATTTAAATTAAAAATAGTTACAGAGATAACCTGTTAGTTACAACAATTTTGGATACACGTACTTTTGTTCATTTCTGATAACTACAAAATTTGCTTGCAACTGCAAGTATAGTAAATATTTAAATATAGGTAATCAATGTGACCGAAATAAATACAGCTACGGAACTCTGCAAATGATATTGATAATTGATTAAGTAATTAATATTTTCTTTTTCAGGTAGACGTCCTTACCAAAGACAATATAAGATAGACGCAACAGAATGTGGACGAACCCATCAAGAATAATAATAACCAATCAGAAGCGATCAGTAGCATACGTCACACCAAACAATAATAAATTGTACGACCCCCCGCCCCCCCTTGAAATTCACAGGGGGATAATCTAGTCGTTATAAATATAAATATCCTCCCTCTACTGATTAGGGATTGCATAACTAATTAGTAACGAAGAATAGTCATAACTTGGTAAACTAAGCAAGTATTAACCTATTTAGGTACCATTATTGTATTTGAAGACACTAAGTTGTATGTATACATTAACGCTGATTGGCTAGAAGTTGAGTCCGAGTGCTGACGTCAGTGCAAACATGCTCTGTATTTTATAACATGGAGTTGAGCGTCTATCTTATATGTATTGTCTTTGTCATTACCATCGCCATAAGAAAAGCTTCAAATTTTGAGAGGTATAGACAAGGCAGTTACTGCATTAACGGAAGGAAAGATAGGCGCAACAGAATGTGGACGAACCCATAGCCAAGGATGTAAATTATTAGACCTCTCACTGAATTATTGTATTCTTGTCTTTCTTAGCTATGTAATTCGATTGAGACCATTTCCATAGATTATAAATTTTGTTTTGCTCTCAGGGTTATAGTCAGCTTTTTATTATAGTCATGTTAGTTGTAATATCATATATAACTATTCTATACTATATTATAATAACTCTTTATATTTATGCTATAAAGCTAGATTTACTGTTTAATGTTACTGTTTAATCACCTTTTTAATGGATAGGTTTTTTAAGTTCGTTCTACTCTTCTGTTGTAACGATCTACGAATAAATAAATGAAAAACTAGAAGATGATTTTTATTTTTCTTAATCATTATGATATTCATTTTATTAATTACAATTCTCTATTATTAATATATTCAAGGCTTCAAAAGTAATTTATTAAACCTTATGATTTATTTATTGTGACCAGATGGGTCCAATATGGTAGTGCCATATTTAGCACATGGAAACCTCCTATTACCAAAGTAATTTCAATATTGGTTGCCAGTGCTTTTTCGACCCTGGCCTCATCATCCTCCATCATCTTATACCAAGATGGTTTCAACATTAGCCACCCATGCTGTCACCATGTGGGCCCAGTTTGTAAATGACCACACAGTACCAAATTGTCTTTGGTACCAATGTGGTAGTGTCATATCATCATATGTCACATGGAAACCACCTAGTACCAAGTTGATTTCAATGCAGCTTGCCAGTTCTTTTACGACCTTGGCCCCATCAACCTCGACAACATCTCGGGCCAAGATGGTTTCAACATTAGTAGCCCATGCTGTCACCATGTTGGCCCATTTTGCAAATAACCACACAGTACCAATACGATTTGTCATCAGATTACGGGCTTGAATGGTACCTAGTGCCCACATTGGCCCCATTAACTGTGGTTGCTTGGGCTAGAGGGTTTACACTAAATCTTCTGAAACATAAAAACGGTAAACTTCCATGTTCAAAAATAATATAAACCTCATTATATTCTGTTCTTAAAAATTATTGTCACTATAGCGTTAAATAACTCAAATTATTATGACTTATAATACATATGTCATAATTTGTAAATAGTTTATTTATTTGTTACATAAATGAAGTTCCCTATTTATATATTCTGATTTATCACAAGTCACATAATAAACAAAAAAGTCTCCGCCTAAAACATAACCTTCTGCAATTTGCGAAGGTAATAATACATAGTATTCACTCATTACTCAGAGTTGAGATGGTGTGTGTAAGGGGTTAGGGGGGGGGGGGAAGTTAGGGAGATTTGGCGCGTTTTTGTGTTTGACTCTCTATTCAGATTTCAGAGTGCAATAAAATAACCAGTATCAATTATCAATCATGGCATCATTATTCCACTGATACTCCTATCTTTTATATTTAATCATTATTCATATTAATACCAGAAACCCTTAACTAATTAGTAATTATTTGAAACTGTTATCCATATATTAAAAGATACTTTGTTACAGTTCACATGTCCACATTATTATTATGTACGTTATTTTACAGATTACATGCGAGTGCGCCCTGTATTTACATTAGAGAGCATTAAAATATTTATTTTTATTTATTTACACAAGTAGAAATATGATATGATTTGCAGTACGTGTTAACTGTGACTGATTCAGTGTTGTAAAATAAACTTAAATGTACATGATATATTGCCAACAAGTTAATTATTATTAGGAAAGAAATAAGTATTTTATCAATGAAATTATTGGAGGATAGCACACATCCCGCCGCTAACCCTAGCGCTACCCTCCCCTGTCCCCCTTTATTGTACTATATTCCCAGTGTTATTAAATTACCTTTGCAATCTTGCAGAAGGTTATATTTTCATCGGAATTTATTTATTTATTTATCATCTTGTTATCCGTTTAACTGAAAAAGTGTTCAACCAAATTACCTGTAATTTGGTGAAACGATTGGTCCATGTCCAGTGACCTGCCTGTGACCCGCTCAAAGGTCAAGGTCACGGTCATTTATAACACAAAAAGTATCGAACCATATTGCATGAAACTTTATGGATCGATTGGTCAATATGCAGGAACCATTTTGATAGATTTTAGGAGTAATCAGGTCAAAGGTCAATGATCAAGGTCAAGGCCATTTGTAACTTAAAAATTATTCAACCAAATTGTCTGAAATTTGATGGTTTAATTGGTCAATGACCAGGAAAGATCTGGTAGAATTTTGGAAGCGACCGGTCAAAGGTCAAGGTCATTTATAACTCAAAAAGTATTGTACCATATTGCATGAAACTTGGTGGATCGATTGGTCAATATGCAGAAACCATTTTGATAGATAGAACCAATAATTTAGTGATTAGTTTACTATGCTAGTTATTTTTACCAATTACCTAATCATAATATGTTCAAATAACGAATAACAAAACACAAAATAACAAATAACATAATATGTTCAAATAATTATTGTAACAATCTGTATAATCTAACCAACTGGTTCCTGGATAATGACCAACCGCTCAAAAATTTTAAGGCAATTTGATTAATTTGATTGAAACCTTTTTGAGTTATGCGAGTACCTAGCAAGATTACAAATAAATAAATGCCGCCTAAAGTATAACCTTCTGCAATCTGCAAGTTAAAATCAGAACCTAGTAATAAAGTAATTCATTTTATGATACATTGCAAGATGTGAGTAAAAAGGGTTTCAATAATTCAGCAACGTTATATTTCTTTCACATAAGAAAGTATTCTCTACATTTTCATCGCACCATTCAGGAAGGTACTTTGTGATTTGGGGGTATAGGGTGAGGAGAGGTGTAACTAGTTACTCAGGGGAGGGGGGAGGTGGTGGAGAGGAGTGATTAATAATTACACAGATAGAAATTATCTTCTAGTTAACTATGTATATGCTAATATTTTTTATAAACTGATATTTTATTTACAACATCATACAAATATATTTGTATTCGCATATGATTTAATTTAGTGTTCTAATCATTGGTCATTCATGGGTGAAGTGCATGACTGTATGTGTATGAAGCCCGCGAAGATACAGTCACTTCCACTGGCTACCTAACTTATGTCACTGGTTGTACCACTGTCAATCATCTGTCAATCATCTGAGACACTACTTACTTAGGTATCACCAATAGACTAAAGGGAAAATGATTAATTATTATTTATTTGTTTATTTATAGTAACAAAAATATAAACTATTCATAAATGAATTTAGAGCTAATTATGACTTATTATATTCCTTAATAATAATTACATTCATCAAATAAAAACAATATATGAGACATTGATGATGTTCTATATTATTTTCGGACATGTAAGTTTCTAGTTTTTATTTTTCAGAAGATTAACTGTAAATAATGGAGTATAGAGCGTGTTTACAACAAACTAGCGGATACAACAAACTACATTAGCAACTCTCAGTTATTTCTATCTAAGTAGTTCTTCATTTGTTTAACTAAGTAAAAAAATAGGGAGTGGGGGGCTCATGACCGTGGGGGGGGGGGGCTCTTGACTTTATCCCTTAGTATATAGTCCCTCGGATACTAGTCTCCCTCTTGTAACTAGCTAACCAGAGTACCTAGGTACATAACCACTAACCTGTGTACCTTGGTACCTAGACACTAACCAGTGTACCTAGGTACCTAGGCACTAACCAGTGTACCTAGACACTAACCTGTGTACCTAGGTACCTAACCACTAACCGGTGTACCTAGGTACCTAACCACTAACCAGTGTACCTAGGTACCTAAATACTAACCAGTGTATCTTGGTACCTAACCTCTAACCAGTGTACCTATGTACATAACCACTAACCTGTGTACCTTGGTACCTAGACACTAACCAGTGTACCTAGGTACCTAGACACTAACCAGTGTACCTAGGTACCTAACCACTAACTAGTGTACCTTGATACCTAACCTCTAACCAGTGTACCTAGGTACATAACCACTAACCAGTGTACCTAGGTACCTAGACACTAACCAGTGTACCTAGGTACCTAACCACTAACCGGTGTACCTAGGTACCTAACCACTAACCAGTGTACCTAGGTACCTAACCACTAACCAGTGTACCTTGGTACCTAATCACTAACCAGTGTACCTAGGTACATAACCATTAATCAGTGTACCTAGGTTCCTAACCACTAACCAGTGTATCTAGGTACCTAACCACTGTACCTCGATACCTAACCACTAACCAGTGTACCTAGATACCTAACCAGTTACCTGGGTACCTAACCAGTTACCTGGGTACCTAACCAGTTACCTAGGTACTTAACCACTAACCAGTGTACCTAGATACCTAACCAGTTACCTAGGTACCTAACCAGTTACCTAGTTACCTAACCAGTTAACTAGGTACCTAACCAGTGCGGTAACCTCGTTAAGTAACTAGTGCGGCAACCTTGTTAGGTAACTAGTCGGTAACCTTTTTAGGTAACTAGTGCGATTACCTTGTTAGTTATCTAGTGTAGCTAGTTAGGTAACTAGTGTAACTAGTTAGGTAACTAGTGTAACTAGTTAGGTAACTAGTGTAACTTACAGTAATTAATAATGAAAACAAGTATAAATAGTTGAGTAACTAGTTAGGTAACTAATGGAATTAGGTATCTAACTAGTATATCTGGTTACCTGACTACTGTAACTAGTTACCTAACTAGTGTAACTAGGTACCAAACTAGTTTTTTTTTAAATGTGTTCATTAAGTTTAATATATACACATGAGCTTATTTCAAGATGGCTCGATTCTTGTACCATCATATTAGCACCTATCTAGTTCTCTTCCACGACTTCATGTTCGTTTTCCCCATTCATGAGTTTCCCGTCAGTGTCAGCCCTGCTTCATACACTTACATACATTTCGTAAGCACGAGTAATTATTGAGTAAAGTGCGCGGAGTTTATAAGTTATACTGTATAATGTATACATTATACTCCAATTATATTATAAAATTGAATTGCTTGGCTCCTAAAAATTTGCTAATATTTATTTCAGAAATAAATACCATTTCCCAAGCAGTTAATTTTAGGTGAATCTAATATCCATAGATAGATCGTCAATAGAAAATCGAAGAAATACAAGTTACTACATGCCTAACTGACTACGAAGCTTATAGCAATACATCTACAAACACAGCAATGCTTGCTCAACCCCCTTGACCTTAGCGCCAAAATTAAAATGATCTTTCATTAATATTCTATATACTGTCGTACATTATTAAATATTAGTCAACAAAGAAATATGAGCAAACAGTTAAATAGAGACATCATTTTTCTCAGTGTAATCATTTACTTCTTATTCTATTTGTGAAACAGTAGTAAATACATAAAGGATACCTCTCCACTGTATCTACCCCATCCCCTGTTAGTCCCCCCCCCCACCAGTAACCGTTAGCTACCAACAAGGAAGATAAACCAAAATTATAAACGCGGGAATTAATTAAAAAGAAACACTTACATTGACAACTGATATACTTACCATTTATTAATCGAAAAAATTGATAACGACCAATAATTACTATATTATACTTAAAATAATATTACATTATTGGACTAAATTATAATTATTATATGCTTGTGTTACAATTGTCACACTTTTTTGACGACTTTTCAAAAGTTTCAATAAAATATTAAAACTTAGTGTTCGGAAAAAGTATACAATTTATTATCGTTAGATGTGTAATAAAATATAGTTTTAATTACTTACAGTGTCATTGCACACGACTTATTTTCAATGTAATAACTACTAAAATTATTATATATGTATACTTTGACTGTCACAGTTTGTATTTAGTTTCATTTACCTACATCGATATTTTAAATATTGATAGTTATTTTCTTACCCACCTTTACTATTCAAATTATCTGCAACATTATTTGCACCGTTCATATTATCTAAATTTCAATTTAATATAAATAATTGTTTTTTAATATATATAAAAAATATCACAATGAATTGTTTTAATAATAATTACTCATTGTTACAACAAATATATTACATTAGCTTTACATTATAAATAATAATTATTGCAGTACAGTAATAATAAAACTCTCAATAACCTGCATTGCAATAACATACCAGTAATGTTAGAACTCACTGTACTTGATGTCTAGCAGCTCTAGCCAATCAGAAGGCTCGTTACAAATTGCAAAATTATTCTTAGCGTAGATCAGTTGCAGTCTGTGAGAGAGTGACATTGATACCTGAATAATGATCTACGCTGATATTGCCGTAGATTACTATGTTTGAATGCGAAGTGAGAGTAATGGAAAGTGATCTACGCGTGTAGAGCACTTTACAGTCGAATCATTTGGAACTTTTGTAAAGTGATCTGGAGCTGTAGATCCCTTTACACTGTTACTAGTTAGCGATGGAGAATTTTTCGTAGATCACTAATCAAAGTTACTCTTCAATTGTGTTTCATCTCACGCGGAAAAGCCGAAACTATGAAATTATATAATTAAAATACTTAATTGATTCAGGTTAAATACAGTTTAAAGTGTAGTTTATGATATTAATGATAGCGTGGTGTTATTTCTTTTAAATTAGCCAAATATTGCTTTCCTTTTATCTATTTTTCCTATTCTATAATAATCACATTCAGTGTTCACTCACTGAACTTTTCCGCAGTTCACTAAACGTTAACGGTTAGTTTTAAATTTCTCAACTGTGATGTTGATCTGTACCTATTTCGTTCTTTGGCGCGGACTCGGGAAAGTAGGTCCTACTTTGCCGCGGACTCGGGAAAGTAGCTGCTAGTAGTATTTTCATGAATAGCTTATTGTCGATGTACATAGACTATTTTTAACCTTCCGAATCCGATTATGTACATAAAATAATAATTTTCGGATTCTTTGAAGGTTTTTATTATAATTAAAACGTGTTCATATCTGACGCGGAAAAGCCGAAGTCATAAAATTAGTTAACTAAAATACCTAGTTGATTCATCCTGAATACATTTTAAAGTATAGTTTATGAAATGAATGATAGCGTGGTGTTATTTCTTTCAAAATTAGCTAAATAATGCTTCCCATTTATCTATTACTCTTATTTAAAAAACGTTTCATTCAGTGTCCATTCACTGAACTTTTTCGCACAATCCGCGGTTCAGTATATAAATATTAACTAAAAATTTTCAGATTTATTTTCTGATTATATTTCCGGATGATTCTCTTTTCTCTGATAGTACATCACCCCAGTGACTCTTTTCTGTGATAGTACATCACCCCAGTGACTCTTTTCTGTGATAGTACATCATCACAGTGACTCTTTTCTCTGATAGTACATCACCCCAGTGACTCTTTTCTGTGATAGTACATCATCACAGTGACTCTTTTCTCCGATAGTACATCACCCCAGTGACTCTTTTCTGTGATAGTACATCATCACAGTGACTCTTTTCTCCGATAGTACATCACCCCAGTGACTCTTTTCTCTGATAGTACATCACCCCAGTGACTCTTTTCTGTGATAGTATATCATCACAGTGACTCTTTTATCTGATAGTACATCATCACAGTGACTCTTTTCTCTGATAGTACATCACTCCAGTGACTCTTTTATCTGATAGTACATCATCACAGTGACTCTTTTCTCTGATAGTACATCACTCCAGTGACTCTTTTCTGTGATAGTACATCACCACAGTGACTCTTTTATCTGATAGTACATCATCACAGTGACTCTTTTATCTGATAGTACATCATCACAGTGACTCTTTTCTCTGATAGTACATCATCACAGTGACTCTTTTCTCTGATAGTACATCATCACAGTGACTCTTTTCTCTGATAGTACATCATCACAGTGACTCTTTTCTCTGATAGTACATCATCACAGTGACTCTTTTCTCTGATAGTACATCATCACAGTGACTCTTTTCTCTGATAGTACATCATCACAGTGACTCTTTTCTCTGATAGTACATCATCACAGTGACTCTTTTCTCTGATAGTACATCATCACAGTGACTCTTTTCTCTGATAGTACATCATCAGAGTGACTCTTTTCTCTGATAGTACATCATCACAGTGACTCTTTTCTCTGATAGTACATCATCACAGTGACTCTTTTCTCTGATAGTACATCATCACAGTGACTCTTTTCTCTGATAGTACATCATCACAGTGACTCTTTTCTCTGATAGTACATCATCACAGTGACTCTTTTCTCTGATAGTACATCATCACAGTGACTCTTTTCTCTAATAGTACATCATCACAGTGACTCTATTCTCTGATAGTACATCATCACAGTGACTCTTTTCTCTGATAGTACATCATCACAGTGACTCTTTTCTCTGATAGTACATCATCACAGTGACTCTTTTCTCTGATAGTACATCATCACAGTTGATATTTCAAACTTTGATCTATTTTAAACATAAAAATAGATATTAAATTTTCTTTAATTCATATTATATATGCGGTTATCATAATATATAGTTTTTCTAACCTGACCGAAAATGTGAAACTGCTCGATAATTCAGAATTTACCCCTATGATAGATCGCCGATCTGGGTGGCAAAATAGGTACCTCATCGGCGATGTGGTACCCAGTTTGCCGCTAGAAGCGCGGGAAAGAAGGTCCCGGGTGGGAAAAAGGCCCGGCAATATTTCACGGGAAAGTTGTAATCTAGTCATATATATAGATATCTTATTTCTAGGTAGATATATCGTCAGATATAGTATTTCTAGGTAGATATATCATCTGATATATTATCTCTAGGTAGATATATCGTCAGATATATTATCTCTAGGTAGATATATCGTCAGATATATTATCTCTAGGTAGATATATCGTCAGATATATTATCTCTAGGTAGATATATCGTCAGATATACTATCTCTAGGTAGATATATCGTCAGATATATTATCTCTAGGTAGATATATCGTCAGATATATTATCTCTAGGTAGATATATCGTCAGATATACTATCTCTAGGTAGATATATCGTCAGATATATTATCTCTAGGTAGATATATCGTCAGATATACTATCTCTAGGTAGATATATCGTCAGATATACTATCTCTAGGTAGATATATCGTCAGATATACTATCTCTTGGTAGATATATCGTCAGATATATTATCTCTAGGTAGATATATCGTCAGATATACTATCTCTAGGTAGATATATCGTCAGATATATTATCTCTAGGTAGATATATCGTCAGATATACTATCTCTAGGTAGATATATCGTCAGATTTACTATCTCTAGGTAGATACATCGTCAGATATATTATCTCTAGGTAGATATATCGTCAGATATACTATCTCTAGGTAGATATATCGTCAGATATACTATCTCTAGGTAGATATATCGTCAGATATATTATCTCTAGGTAGATATATCGTCAGATATATTATCTCTAGGTAGATATATCGTCAGATATACTATCTCTAGAGTCTAGATAGATATATCAGTTAGAGGTTTTAAGCGATGAGTAAAGTTCAGAGTTATTCTCTCCAATGCGCATTATTCAAGGAACTTATCCCATTATTTTCTAATCCAAGCAACACTAATAATTCTTCTCCTAACCGAGACATGAAGTAATAATTTAAGTGATAAAATTGAAACTTTTAATGTACGGAACTTTTACTTGTCAAACATAAAATCTTCCGTTGAATTCCAGGAGAGACGTTAATAACTCGCATTAAATCGGAAGAAATTCCACAGTCTTCCAATGTTACAGCTCTAACTTTTAATGCACAATAGTGAACAGAAAACCCATGAATCTGTGGAATATATTTCTGTCAATTGAAGACGTTATTCCACTGTCATTCGTTAATATTCCCTTTGCTAAAATTTAAATTTTAATTGTTAAAAGTAATTAAAATTATTCTGAAGTGATTTTAAATCCATTTTACTTTTTTATTTCAAGATTAAAGTAGCACAATTCAAATAAACTTTATTTACCGTTAGATCTATTTTTCAGAATGGACAAAATACTGATTCAAAATACCGGTAATTTTTTTAAGCAAATTTTCCATTCTATATTTAATATCTCTAACAGTTTTCCTTTCCAAAAGATGTTGATTATTTAAATTACAATAAATAATGTAGGAGAAATGATATAAACATCTGTAGCCTATTACTGGGTACACTGAAAAAAATTGCGAGTCAAACTGACTCATCGCTTGAGTCAAGGCATGGCAAAACTCAAATATCGAAGCCTTTTTCTTGATTGACTCTACCTGAGTCAATCTGACTATGAAATAGAACTCAATATAAGTCATGTTTTTTAGTAAAATATTATAATGAGTCAAATTGACTCACATTTTTGAGCCGGTTTGGGGATAAACTAAAAACTTAAATTTTGAGTCAATTTGACTCGTTTTTTCCAGTGCAGTCATAGTTACAGTGTCTGCTGTAGCTTTGCTGTAGCTTTGCTGTAGCTTTGCTGTAGTCAGAGTTGCAGTGTCTGCTGTAGCTTTGCGGTAGTCAGAGTTGCAGTGTCTGCTGTAGCTTTGCTGTAGCTTTGCTGTAGTCAGAGTTGCAGTGTCTGCTGTAGCTTTGCTGTAGCTTTGCTGTAGTCAGAGTTGCAGTGTCTGCTGTAGCTTTGCTATAGTCAGGGTTGCAGTGTCTGCTGTAGCTTTGCTATAGTCAGGGTTGCAGTGTCTGCTGTAGCTTTGCTGTAGCTTTGCTGTAGTCAGAGTTGCAGTGTCTGCTGTAGCTTTGCTGTAGCTTTGCTGTAGTCAGAGTTACAGTGTCTGCTGTAGCTTTGCTGTAGCTTTGCTGTAGTCAGAGTTGCAGTGTCTGATGTAGCTTTGCTGTAGCTTTGCTGTAGTCAGAGTTGCAGTGTCTGCTGTAGCTTTGCTGTAGCTTTGCTGTAGTCAGAGTTGCAGTGTCTGCTGTAGCTTTGCTGTAGCTTTGCTGTAGCTTTGCTGTAGTCAGAGTTGCAGTGTCTGCTGTAGCTTTGCTGTAGCTTTGCTGTAGTCAGAGTTGCAGTGTCTGATGTAGCTTTGCTGTAGCTTTGCTGTAGTCAGAGTTGCAGTGTCTGCTGTAGCTTTGCTGTAGCTTTGCTGTAGTCAGAGTTACAGTGTCTGATGTAGCTTTGCTGTAGCTTTGCTGAAGTCAGAGTTGCAGTGTCTGATGTAGCTTTGCTGTAGCTTTGCTGTAGTCAGAGTTACAGTGTCTGCTGTAGCTTTGCTGTAGCTTTGCTGTAGTCAGAGTTGCAGTGTCTGATGTAGCTTTGCTGTAGCTTTGCTTTAGCTTTGCTGTAGCTTTGCTGTAGTCAGAGTTGCAGTGTCTGCTGTAGCTTTGCTGTAGCTTTGCTGTAGTCAGAGTTGCAGTGTCTGCTGTAGCTTTGCTGTAGTCAGAGTTGCAGTGTCTGCTGTAGCTTTGCTATAGTCAGAGTTGCAGTGTCTGCTGTAGCTTTGCTGTAGCTTTGCTGTAGTCAGAGTTGCAGTGTCTGCTGTAGCTTTGCTGTAGTCAGGGTTGCAGTGTCTGCTGTAGCTTTGCTATAGTCAGAGTTGCAGTGTCTGTTGTAGCTTTGCTGTAGTCAGAGTTACAGTGTCTGCTGTAGCTTTGCTGTAATCAGAGTTACAGTGTCTGCTGTAGCTTTGCTGTAGTCAGAGTTGCAGTGTCTGCTGTAGCTTTGCTGTAGTCAGAGTTGCAGTGTCTGCTGTAGCTTTGCTATAGTCAGAGTTACAGTGTCTGCTGTAGCTTTGCTGTAGTCAGAGTTGCAGTGTCTGCTGTAGCTTTGCTGTAGTCAGAGTTGCAGTGTCTGCTGTAGCTTTGCTGTAGTCAGAGTTGCAGTGTCTGCTGTAGCTTTGCTGTAGTCAGGGTTGCAGTGTCATTTCTTCTCTCATAATTTGTCTTAATTTCATCATTTACTGAAAGATCGAAAGTTATTTTAGTTAAAAAGAGGAAAATGAAGCATAATTTTTGGAGAAATGGAGGAATGGAGTGTAGATGAAGTGGAGGAATGGAGTGTAGATGAAGTGGAGGAATGGAGTGTAGATGAAGTGGAGGAATGGAGTGTAGATGAAATGGAGGAATGGAGTGTAGATGAAGTGGAGGAATGGAGTGTAGATGAAGTGGAGGAATGGAGTGTAGATGAAGAGGAGGAATGGAGTGTAAATAAAGTGGAGGAATGGAGTGTAGATGAAGTGGAGGAATGGAGTGTAGATGAAGAATAGGAATGAAGGAATGAAGTATAGATGAAGTGAAGGAATAGCCCGCGCTTGGTGGGCAGCCTCCACGTGGAGCGAGGGGGAACGCTCAGGGGTTGTCTCCGGATGCGGCCAATGGACCACCGGGCCACCTGGAAAGGAGTGGTGCGGAGTCCCCGAGAGGGGAGAGGCCTCACACCCCCAGGGGGAAAACGGAGGGAGGCCGGTCCAGCCAGCCTGGCAACCTCCTTAAACATCTGTCCGGCGAGGGCACTTTCGGTCACCGATCCACTGGGGTACCTCTGGTGTCGGGCAGACATTGTCGGCTGCTAGTAGAGGTAAGTCTTAGGACGATCCATCCAAACCCTGGACCTATGCCCAGGGGGAGGAGAAATCGTGAGGAGGGAAGAAGGGCTAGAAATAGTCGTAGGTATAGAAATAGAAGGGTGGGAAGAATAGAGGTGTGGGGGGGGGGGAGAATAGGAGGGAAGCCACAATAGTCACATGGAATTTACAAAGAGTTTCATTAAGGGATCACAATAGGAGAAGGTTAGGTAGAATTTTAGATTACATAGTTAGACGGGGATGGGAGATGGTCCTGGTTTCTGAGCTTAACTCAAACCAGGAGGGGGTTATTTGGCTAGGAGATGATAGGGACCAAATAGCTTTAGTTCACGGTACGAAGTCAGGGATAAGTCTTAGAGGGGAAGCTTCAAATAGCTGGAAGAGGGAGGGTCAAAAGAAATGGTTAGGAGAGAGGGTGACAGCAGTCACCCTCCAGGGCCTTAGATTATTCGCTGCTTATCAGTCTATTTGGGGTAGGGATTTAGAGGGAATGGATAGATATAGAATATATTTAGAAAATCAGGTAAGTATGACTAGCGGAGGGGAGGTATTAGTAATAGGAGGGGATTTTAATGCTAATGTAGGGTCAAATAGGCAGAGAAGGGGGGTGAGTGGGAAGTTTGGGATAGGACCAGGGAGTATTGCGGGGGAAGATCTAGTTAATTGGTGTGAGGAACAGGGGTTAGCGTGGGTAAATAGTTTCATGTCACATAGGAATAGAGGGACTTGGTTTAGTAACGTGTATAGGAGGTGGTATGAGTTAGATGGGTTCATGGTTAAGGGAATAGAGAGGCATAGGTTAGTTAGGAGTGTAGGGACGGTCAGAGAAAATACTTTCTTTGACCATAGGCCTAAGAAATTAGTGATAAGGTATAGGGGGAAGAGATGGAGGGAGGTAGGGGGTAGAAGAGAAAGGGCACCAAACATTAAATGGGAGGTGTTGGGAGATGAGGAGAAGAGTAGGGAGTTTAGTAGAAGGACGAGGGAAAAGTTTGATGAGGTAGATTGGGAGAACGGGGATTTAGGGGGAATGGAATGGGATAAGATTAGGAAATTATTAATAGAAGAAGCTGATGAGGTATGTGGTAGGACGGATGGGAAGGTAATAAATCCATGGACAATAGGTAGAGTGGGGGAAATAGAAATAATGAGGAGAGAAATAGGTAGGTGGGTAGAGAGTAGGAATGAGGTAGTAGGAAGGCAGGAGTATAGAGCTAGGTTAAGGAATAGAGGGGGAGATGTAGAAGAAAGGTTAAATAGGGAATTAGAAGAGGTTAGACAAGGGGTACGATTAGCACGTAGTAATTTAAAGAATAGTCTTAGAGCATGGGAGAGGGAATGGTGGGAGGAGAAGATTAGGGAGTGCGAGGATGCTAGTGGGAGGGGAAAAGTAGGGGATATGTATAGAATTCTAAGGAATTTAGGGACTAGGGGATGGAAGGCACCAGCTAGCACTACAATCACAAATAGGGAATTTAAGGAACATTATTTTGCAGTTTCGAGGGATAGGTATGAGGAAGATAGGACAACCTTAGAAGAGGTATCAGGTAGAGTTAGGGATTTAAGAGGGAGCAGGCAAGCAGAAGAGGCAGACGAATTAATGAATGAGGAGCTGGGAGAGGAGGAGATAGAGGAGGTGATCAAGGAGATCAAAGATTCTGCGCCTGGGGAAGATGGGGTTAGGATAAGTTATATCAGGAATGCGTGTAGGGAAGTTAAGGAAAAGGTAGTTAGGATGGTTCAGTTTATGTTTAGGGAAAGTGCAGGTAGGTGGGAAGAGGGTTTAAAAGGGGGATTAGTGGTGCCTCTACACAAGAAGGGAGATAGGAATAATAGGGATAATTATGGGGGGGTGTGTCTGTTAGTTATGGGAAGTAGGATTCTAGCTAGGGTTATTTCTAAGAGGCTTAGATGGTGGGTAGAAGAGTTAGGGTTAGTTGATGAAAATCAGGCAGGTTTTAGAAGGGGAAGGTCGACCGCAGACGCGACCCAGGTCATGGTGAGGATATGGGAAGATGTTAGTGATTATAGGCTTAGGACAGGGGGTCAGGGGGATAGGGAACCACAGGCAAGGCTTCTGGACTTGAGGAAGGCATATCCTCGAGTAAATAAGCCTTGCTTGTGGAGTATTTTAGATAGGTATGGGTTAGGTGGGAATTGTTTAAGGGTAATTAAGGATTTGCATGAGACGACGGAATATAGGGTTAGGGGAAAGGAGGGGGTTAGTGAGAAATGGGTGCCAGCTAGGAATTTGAGGGAGGGGTGTGCTACTTCGCCTGTTCTGTTTAACGTTTTTCACCAAGCGGTGATCAGACAGGCGGAGGAAGCTAGAAGGGAGCTAGGGGGTGAAAGGGTGGGAATCAAGTGGCACTGGTAATCGGGGGGGGGGGGGGGTCTTTCGCGGGAGCAGGTAGGTGGGAAAAGGGGTGCTCGGAGGCAAAGAGTCTGACCTTAACATCGTCACTCTTTGCCGATGACACTACCATTATAGGTGAGGGGGTAGAATTAGAAGAGGGAGTAAGGAAGATTAAGGAGGTTATGGGTAAGTTTGAGGAAAGGAATAACGAAGATAAGGAAGAGGTTTTAGTTTTTGGGGATAGAGATAGTGAGGGAATTAAGGTGCTAGGATCTTGGATGGGACCTGAAGAGGATAGTAGGAATAGGATTAGACGGGCAAATGGGCTATGGGCTAAGGTTAAGGGGCAATTAAAGGGATCTAGGCTTAGTAAGAGGTGGCAGGGTAAGATTTAAGAGGGTTGTGTAGAGAGTGGATTATTGTTTGATTGTAGTGTTAGGGTTTGGTGGGGAAGGATATAAAGAAGTTACAGAATTGGATAGATAGGAAGTATAGGTATGTTTGGAGTAATAGGAATGGGGAGCCACTAAGGCAAATGGAAAGTAGGGGGGAGAATATGTGGGATGTTAGGGCCAGGTTAGGGATTAGATCGATTAGGACTAAGATAGAAGTGAGGGTACTAGAAAGGTTAGGGCATGTGATGAGGATGGGGAACGATAGGCAGGTTAAGGCAGCTGTGTTAGGGTGGTATGAGGGACTAGAAGGATTGGGGAAAAAGAAAGGTAGGAAGAGGAAGACGGGGCTGTATTGGAAGAGGTTACTTAGGGAGGCAGGTGTGGACTATACGGATGTTGAGAGGTTAGTGGGAGATAGGGATGGGTGGAAGAAGATTGTGAAGGAGAGGAGGGAGCATTTGGAGCTATGGGAGAGGCAGCAGGGGCATAAGTACGAATGGGGTAGACGGGAAGAAAAGGTAGATAGGGTAGTAGCTCAGGATAGAAGGGTAGAGGTAGAGGGTTTTAGGTGTCACTGGGAAGGGTGTGACAAGGTAAGTGTTAATTTAGTAATCCTCATATTGTCTTTATCTTCTACTAGGTGATTACCTATATAGCTATTATCTGTACCATCATTCCATTTAATTTTATACTCTGTAGTAAATCCTCTATCAATTAGTTAGTTCGCCTTATACCGTGCTATGCGTCTCAATACATGTAATACTTAAACATTGTTTCACTTGCCTCCCAGTTAAATAGTTCATACTAATATAGCTTGGTCAGCATGACATCATCAACAGGTTATGGGCCCAGCAAACGGCTGTATTTTGATGGTGACCAAGAAAAGTATGAATTATGGGAGGTTAAGTTTAAGGCGCATTTGAGGCTACAAAAGTTGCTCAAAGTTATTGAGATCACAGAAGTAGACGCAGAGAAAAATGGACTCGTTTTTGCGGAACTGGTCCAGTACCTTGATGATACGAGTTTATCTCTGATAATTCGGGACTCTCAAGATGATGGCAAGAAAGCGCTAACTATTCTGCGGGAGCACTACCTTGGAAGCAGTAAACCAAGAATCATATCTCTGTATTGCGAGTTGACGTCTCGTAAGAAAAGAGAATCCGAAAATGTAACTGATTTTATGTTAAGGGCTGAAAAATCTTCAACACAACTCAATCAAGCCGGTGAGAAAGTGAGTGACAAATTATTAGTAGCAATACTGCTGAAAGGTTTGCCTGAGTTTTACAAAGCGTTTGTTACTGTTATCACCACTCAAAGAGAGGATATGACTTTTCAACAATTCAAGGCAGCAATAAAATCTTATGAAGAAAATGAGAATGCAAGAATTTCTCATTGTGAAAGTGATGAAAATGTGATGATGGTTTCTGAACATAAGAAAATCACCTGTTATTCATGTGGAAAGGCAGGTCACAAGAAATAAGAATGCAAGAATATTAATTCTAATGGAAGAAGAGGCAACTACAATAGCGTTGGTAAAAAATACATCAAAGGAAGATGGTGTACGCATTGTAGGAGTAATAGCCATGATACCAACTTCTGCAGGAAGAGAGATTCGGCGAAGAAAATGATTAGTACAAGAGAAGACGAAAGTAAGAATGATTTCGTGTTCAAGGTGCTAGTTAATACGAGCGATATTTCAGTAAATTCTCTCGATATAACTAATCTTTTAGTAGATTGTGGTGCTACAGCGCACATAATTTGTGACAAGTCAAAATTCATAAACTGTGATAATAACTTCAACAGTAATAGACATTTCATCGAGTTAGCTGATGGTTCGAGAACCAACAATATAGTTGAGACACGAGGTGATGCAAGAGTTTTCATCAGTGATATCAACGGACAGAAGAGAAGTATAATTTTGAAAGATGCATTGTGTATACCGTCTTTCAAACAAGATATTCTCTCTGTACAGTCTGTTACTAAACAAGGTGCCCACGTGAGCTTTAAACCAGATAAATCAGAGTTAATCGCATTGAATGGTGTAAAGTTTGACATTGAGAAGAAAGGAAAGCTGTATTTTCTTAATACTGTGAAAACTTTGCAGTCATACACTTTAGAACAGTGGCACAAAATAATGGGGCATTGTAATCTTCAGGATTTGTTAAAATTAGAAAGTTGTTCCGATGGAATGAAAATAACTCATAAGGATGGGTTCAAATGTTCTGTTTGTGCTGCGGGAAAGATGAGTCAATACAGAAATCATGATCCCAGGGAAAAATCTAAGTCTCCACTCGATTTAGTATTCAGTGACCTTGCGGGACCTATTTCACCTTTATCTAGGGATAATTCGAAATATGTGATGTCTTTTATTGACGATTATTCCGGACTTTTGTATGTGTACTTCCTTAAAAACAAGAGTGATTCTGTACGTGCAACGAAGAGATTTCTCGCTGATGTAGCTCCGTATATGGAAGAGTTAAACGATTGAGGTCCGATAACGGCACAGAGTACACGTCAAGCGATTTCAAATCTCTTATGATTGAAAATAGAATAAAACACGAATTTTCTGCGCCGTATTCTCCTCATCAAGTGGGAACTGTAGAAAGATCGTGGCGGTCTATTTTCGATATGGCAAGATGTTTGTTACTTGAAGCAGATTTACCGAAAACGATGTGGAACTACGCAGTAAGAGCTTCTTCGTACATAAGAAATCGTTGTTATAGCCAAAAATTGAATAAAACTCCATTTGAAATGTTTATGGGAGTGAAACCTGATCTCCGTAATATG
Organism: Caprella mutica; assembly: GCA_947561585.1. NCBI lineage: Eukaryota > Metazoa > Arthropoda > Malacostraca > Amphipoda > Caprellidae > Caprella > Caprella mutica. Next base: position 113,357 of record CANNZV010000821.1, on the reverse strand, counting down.
CACGTGTTTGGAAGCGAATGCTATGCATATTTACAAAATAAGAAGAAATTATATGCACGTTCTGAAGCAGGAATATTCGTTGGATATGATCCCTTGAGTCCGGCCTATCTTGTGTACTTCATAAATAAAGGCGACGTAAAGCGAGTACGATGTGTTAATTTTATTGAAAATAATGATTATGAAGAAGTTGAGAGGCCTTATTTCTATGAGGAAACTGATATATCTGTGGAAAGTGAATGCGATGAAAAACTAGTAAAATCATTGGGAGATACTAAAAATGATAATTCAAATCAGAACTCCGAAAATGAACTTTCACCAGCTGTGAGTGAGGTGAAGAAGCATCCTACCAGGATTAGAAGAAGACCATCCTATTTGAATGATTATGTTGATCCGACCGATCCTGATGTTTTAGGCTGTACAATTGATCATTGTTACCTTATGCATAATGTGCCAGTAACTTATGAAGAAGCGATTTCATCGAACGAATCTAAACTCTGGCAAAAAGCGATGAATGAAGAAATGAGCGCCCTAAAAGAAAATGAAACTTTTACTTTGGTTAAGAGACCCGTAAATAGGTTAGTTGTAGGTGGGAAGTGGGTATATTCATTGAAAGAAAGTCCTAAGAATGTAGATATTTATAAGGCAAGATATGTAGCCAAGGGATATACACAAGTGGCGAATTTAGATTACCGTGAAACTTTTTCACCTACCGCACGTATTACATCAGTAAGAGTTTTGATGAACATAGCAGCTAATGAGAAATTAATTGTTCATCAAATGGATGTAAAAACGGCCTACTTGAACGTGGAAATAGATTGTGAAATATATGTTGAACAACCTAAGGGTTTTAGTGTAACTGATAATAATGGTTTAGATTTAGTATTTAAGTTGAGGAAGTCTTTGTACGGTTTAAAGCAAAGCGGTAGAAATTGGAATAGTCTGTTACACAATTTCCTTTTGAGTCTTAATTTCAAACAGTCTTTCTCTGATAATTGTGTTTATACTAAACACGAAAACGATTCGACGATTATTATTGTAGTGTGGGTGGACGATATTATAATAGCTGCTTCTAATTTAGATTTAGTGAATAAGGTTAAGAGTTCATTATCTGATAGATTTAGGATGAAGGATATGGGGCAAATTTCATGGTTTCTAGGTATAGAATTTAACGTCGAAGAAGACTGCATTAAAATGAATCAATCTAGATACGTAGAGAAAATATTGTCAAGATTTAAAATGACAGATTGTCATAAGAAGGCTATCCCGTGCGAAATGAATTTAAATCAAATCGAGAGGGATAACATAGATTCTGAGCAGTTATCGGATCCAGGGATATACAGAGAGATTGTGGGTAGTCTAATTTACCTGATGACGTCCACTAGACCTGATATATGTTTCGCTGTTACAAAGCTCTCCCAATATTTAGCGAAACCAACTGTAGGTCATTTTAAGCTCGCTAAATTTGTTTTGAGATATCTTAAAGGAACTGTTCATTACGGTCTGAAATTTGTGAAAACAGAATCACCTTTATTGCTGACAGGGTTCTGTGACTCTGATTGGGGAGGTTCAGTCGATAGGAAAAGCATCACAGGCTATTGCTATTTACTGTCACAGGGAAGTTCAATGGTTTCATGGAAGTCTAAGAAACAACCAACGATCGCCCTGTCCACCTGTGAAGCCGAGTATATGTCTTTGACATATGCAATCCAAGAAGGAGTTTTCCTAAGACAATTGATGTCCGACATCAGAGGGGGAGACACTGAGCAGATTTGTTTATCAAGCGATAATAAAGGAGCAATTGACCTAGCAAGGAACCCTGTGCATCATCAGAGGTCTAAGCACATCGACATTAGGTTCCACTATATTAGATCTCAAATTAAAGAGGGTATAGTTTCTTTGAAATATGTACCTTCGTGTGATAATATATCTGATATATTTACTAAACCTGTTTCTAAGATAGCATTCCAGAAATTTAATGTTTGTGGTTAATTGTAGGTGTTGTTGCTTAGTGAGTTAATGTGTTTGTAATGTAAATATTCCAGTTAGACCTAGTCACTCCTACTAATTTTCTAAAACAAATGTAAAGAGAAAATTGAATTTCATTTTTGCATAGACTGCTCTATTTTTTAATATTTACTTTTCTATTTAGTATAGTAAGTGTTTTCATTATGTATATATATGATTTGATTTTAAATATCTTTGTGAAATTGTAATCTTGTAGTTTGTGTGTTTGAGTTATTGTGTTAAGAATAATAATAATAAAAAAAAAATTGATTTTTTTCCCATATTTTAGAATTTGGTATTCTCTTGTTAGTATTGGTTCAAAATTTTCGTAACCTAATTATTTTTCATTAGTTTAAATTTGAATGAATTTATTATCCGTAGTATCTTCGGATGAAGAGGGAGTGTTAATTTAGTAATCCTCATATTGTCTTTATCTTAGACAAGATTATGTGTACCATCATTCCATTTAATTTTATACTCTGTAGTAAATCCTCTATCAATTAGTTAGTTCGCCTTATACCGTGCTATGCGTCTCAATACATGTAATACTTAAACATTGTTTCACTTGCCTCCCAGTTAAATAGTTCATACTAATATAGCTTGGTCAGCATGACATCATCAACAGTAAGTAAGTCTAGGGGGGTAGGGGGGGGGGGGTAGTGGTGCATGAGAAAAGGATGCATAGGTTAGCTGAGGATAGGGTTAGGTTTAGTTGTGATAGGTGTGGGGTAAGCTTAGAGACTGAGGGGGCTAGGAAGAACCACATGGAAACATGTGGTGGGGGGGTAGCAGTAGATGGGAATAGGAGGGAATGCCATAAGTGTAGGAGGGTAGTTAACCGGGCAAATTATGTTAGGCATGTAAGGAGTTGTAGGCAGGTATGGGATCCAGGGGGGGGGGGGCAGGTAGGGGGGGCATGGGTAGGGTTACGGGTGGAGGGGGGGGGGGGAAGAAGTAGGGGTAGAATTAGCAGTAAGGGGTTTTAGAACTAAGAGGGTTATGTGCATTTTTTGCAGGCGGGAGCAGTCAGCAGCCAACCTCGCTCGGCACCAGAGGGGCTGCGGTGGTCGGGAGCCGGAGGAGGGACCGCGCCCCTGACGGGGGCATTTGGTCATGACGACGACGTGAAGGAATAGATTGAAAATCAGCTTTTCTTAAAATATTTGATCTGTGTTCTCTGAACATTTGATTTCTCATATGAAAAATATACGGATATTTATTATTATCCTACAATTCAAGACCGGGACCAGCCTATACTCTTCTAATCCCGGAGGAGATATTTAAATTATTATATAATTAAGAAATTGAAATTTCCAGGTATTAGATTTAATTATATTTTTAAGATAATACATCAATAATTGGCCCATGTTCAGATCAAGAAGGCGTCAAGCTAATGACATACTACACATAGAAGCGGGCAGCGACTAAAAGGACCGTCAGCATGTGTAATCCTATGAGACGTAACATACTAGAGAAACCGACGTCGTGCACGATCGCGGTTAACCCTGTCTGACTTTTTCTGCCGTACATGTTCAAATCAAAACCACGAAAGCCGCGGTATTTAGAGTCAACACATGTCAAACTATCACTAAAAGAGCCTGTCGAGTAACCATGAGAAAAAATCGCACTGGAGATCGGTTTGCCGCTTAATTATAATATGAGAGGTATATAATTTCGCTATTTGTCGCTGTCGCGCGCGAAGCCAGCAAACCACTACATCACACGGCAAAGTGTGTCATATGTGACTCACACGGGTGGTTTAGACGCTCAACCGAGGAAGCTGGAACGCGATTCCTCGCAGTGTAGAACCGACTGGGTATGCCATGTGGGCGATTTTCAATCGGGTATGAAATTAAAATCGCTATAACTTTAACAGAAACCCCCGTATATGTTCGTGTGTTTTACATTGGCTACTGCAGATTAATGCCAGCTAGTATCACATTGTTTGCATATGTTTTATATTTCTGATAGCTTTGCAGATCTCTTTATTTTTGCGGTTCGAAAAATAAATTTGGACCGTATGAGTATTAAATCATGAAAAATTTCGGACAGTAAAAGTGAACATGAAAATTTTAATAACGTAAATCAACATAAGTCTTTAATTTGCAACTTCCTATATTTTCAAACATTTAGGCTTGTAAATATGAAACGTGTTATCAATATTAAGAACTCTATTATATTACATAATCATTTTTTATTCAGATATCAAATTTCTTATTCCTCATTATTAAGATCCTTCGACAACTTATAATACAGTAATGGAAAAATTATTATGGATTATAATGGTTAATTAACAAAAAGGTTAATTAAACCAATTTCGTGGATTGCAATTGGATTTATTTTAATACACTGATATAGTGAATAGTCATACGTCTTGATCATCCATAAACACTTAGTTTGACAACATTTAGTATCCGTAACGGTTGTTTCCCCATTTCCCTCACTATCTCAAAATTCACCATTTTATCTACAGTCACCATATTTTTTTAATTCCACATCACTTTCTCCTCATTCGCCATTACTTTATTTCCAATTCTCCATCACTTTTCTCCATTCCCCATAACTTTTTTCCTTCTCCATCAGAGTCAAATATCATTTCAATTCTCACTGTTAGGATGATAACTGCCCTAATTTGAATTGGGAGGAGGAAAAAAAAAAACATTCACCCCTGCACCTTGTTTACTGCCGCTTAATCAACCTTTTCGTAAAAAAATGTTGTGAAAGTAAATCAAGATTAAATCTCAGACCGTGAAAGTAAATCAAGATTAAATCTCAGACCGTGAAAGTAAATCAAGATTAAATCTCAGACCGTGAAAGTAAATCAAGATTAAATCTCAGACCGTGAAAATAAAAGATCCGGTTTTTCTAGACAGTGGATTACAATTGTAGAGGTTGCTGAAATCCTTCTTGCGTGAGAGATATAAATATATTGTAATTGTTAAAAGATTTTATTATAGGTTAGTTTACCCATCATGTATTTAGTTATTATGAAGATACAATTGCATATTAATTATGAAAATCAACACTGTATATCAAAAAATAACCCTTATTCTTCTCTATTCGAACAGTCCTCAATTTCTTTTAAGTACATTTTTGCGTCCATTTTAGGCCTTCTTACATTGATCTTTAGATCATGTCGTGATTACCTTTCAAAAAATTCACACCATATGTGTTATTCGTTCTTTTAATTGATTCAAATCAACTCCATGGTGAGGAGGAGTATACAGGTAAATCTCGTACAACGGACGATCTCAAAACGGAACCCTCTACAAATAACAAAAATTATCCATTATAAGAGACATGCGTCTCCTACGACGAACTCTTTAGATTATATATGGTTTAACATATATTCTATTGGTACACGGAAAACTGCCAGGCGGAAAACTGCCGAAACGGAAAACTGCCAGTCACTTATTGGCAATTTATGTATTTTATGACTTTCCTTCTGAAATAGTATTTGGTATAAGCACATTCTAAGAACATTTTAATTCATAAAAAACAGCGTTAACCATTCGTCAAGTTATTAAGGAGACATTCATATTTACAGCTATAACTAAAGTATATAGATTATTGGATTACTTAATATTCAAAGGAAAATAGTATTTCAACAAAGCTACTTTATTAAACACACAGTAAACCAAATTCAGTACACACAAAGAAATTATAATTACCATTTTAACTTATTTGTTAAGTCACGTACATGTTTATAAGATTTATCATTTATATCTTGTACATATATTATAAATTAAGTGTATGTTACATCACTTATATGTATGTTCAATATTTATTACATTTACAATTTTATTCTACATAGCATTAAGACATTTATTTTCACAATGTTCATTTATATGTAAAAGTATTATTAATTTATATGCAATCCAATTCGATCGAGTAAAATTGTCAGAGAATTAGGTTGGTAGTATCAGTTTGATAATCATAGACATAGATGTTGTGTTGCAAATTCTAAATATTTCGAAAACATCGATTAAATTTATTTTATAATGAGTACAAGCGAATATTAAGCTTGAAGGTTTGTTCAATTATCAAATTATAAAGAAAAATGAAATAATTAGGCACTAAACCCGTTATAAAATGATAATGTAGAGATGCGTTGTGTGAACAAAGAAATTGTACTCTGTCCCTAATACAATCATTTCTTTGTTTCTTCTTCGTTTAGTTTTAAGAAAGGTTTTATTTTTTTATTTGTATCATGTATTTGATTTTTTACTGTACTATTTATATAATAATATATTTATATATTTTTCTAATGAAAAAAACTATATTTTTGTTTTGTATACTAAGTAAAAATGAATGTTCCCTTAACTCCTTTCAACTAAGAGCCAACGTCGTTTTTTATAAATTATAATGTTATTTCTGACTAAAGTCATTAAATTCAGAAAGTGACTGGTAGTTTTCCGCCTGGCAGTTTTCCGCTTCGGCAGTTTTCCGCTTCGGCAGTTTTCCGCCTGGCAGTTTTCCGCCTGGCAGTTTTCCGGACACCATTTTATTTATCTACCAAATATCTATAAATATACTCAGAGGTATTACAATATACAATCAACAATTAATGTACTGTTTTTCAGACTTTCAGAAATTTGATTTAGTTACTCTTTTCAAACACATTTCTTCGATAATTTGCAGATAATTTCAAGCAGAAATCTGTGCTGTAAAAGAATTGCAGTAACAAGTTTTGTTCTTTATTGGATTCATTGTTGACCAAACACAAAAATAAGAATCAGGAAATGAAATAATCAATTATATATTGTGTTCAGTTGAATTAAATATTATTAATTATGTTATGTATATTAGTTTGCAGCTACAATATATATATATATTCAAAGTTGTTGGTACTGCGACTCCCAAATACATATAAATGCATCTAGACTGAACGGCTGACTCCTTAGCCTGGGTGAAAATGAAACATAAGTACTTAATGAAGCTCGTGGGATTCGAACCTTGGACCTTTTAGAGTACTCTGCCCCAGCTCTACCCACTACGCTACTGGGTGTTTAAAGTGAATCGAGTCCTTGCAGACTCAAACTGCCTCACCTATTAGTAGCGAGTTTTAACGAAATAAGTTGGCACAGCATTGGAAGGGTTTACTCCCTAGCCGATAAATTCCCATTTACAATATGTATGTAATTAAATGAATTTAAAATCATTACCTTTTTTCATCATTTTCTATTGTACTTTAACGACTTTAACTAAATTCACAGACCGCATAGCTTCCATTGATCGGTATAGAGACTACTTTTCCTCTTGTACGAGCTGTTCCTGAACATCTTTATCTTATAAGTTCGAAAATATGGAACCGAACGATCATTCGAACAAAAGTTCGTAACCATAGTGTGCTATTTGATAATTTAAGATTTTGTCAAATTGTAGAATTCAAAATATCATTGGCTATATAATAATTACGTGATATAAATTATGTTTTCAAATTTGCATCACATTTCATCTGTATGTTATATTGTTGTCAGATTACACAATATACAGATTACATTAACACCTGTCATTCATCAGTACGTTCCCATAGCCATGCAAATATAAAAACATGTAATCATCATTGGTTTCAATATCATTTCTGAGACTCCTTTACTCTATACTTACAGAGTATGGAAAGTATGATCTCCTAGGCTTCATCGATAATAAGGTGATTTGAATTATTGTCACGGTAAGTCGGACCAAAGGTTTCGTAACTCGGACTAGAAAGTTCCAAATATACCAAATATATTTTTTCATATTATTATTGTTATCGTGCAACCGTGAGAGAGGAACAATCTGTTCTTCGATATCGTTTATACGGGACAACATTGTTGCTTTTTTTGTCTCTAGTGACGGTGGTAAATGTTAATCATGTTTAGCTTAATTGATAAATTACTTGTTCTGTCAAGTATTAATTCTATCATTGCCGGTGAAATAATAACTCAATTTCATATCAATGAAAATCATCTTGATCAACCTCGGGATTTCCCATGTCCGGATGCAGCAGACATTGCTCCGTGTGTCTGTACTTACAATTCTTCAAGTCAACTAACTCTGGACTGTACGGATATATCATCTGACGAAGAACTTGCCTACATCTTCACCAAGCAATTCCCTGTGAATGATTTTTACCAGTTTCAAATGACATCCTCTTTAGTTCTAACAACTCTTAATTTCACTTGCGGAGGTGTGAAGTTCTTACAGTTTGAGCTGAATCACGGACCATTCCCACTGGTAGATGTCAGTAACACTTTCTACGAATCATGCTCCAATGGAGATCTTCAGCTTGTTGGATTGTGGGAAACACAGCTATCATCATTTGCCTTTCCTCCTCCTCCACTTAGTGACAAGATTATCTCTTTTATGCAGCCTTATTCGAATTTGAAATCACTTTCTGCAATTAGAAGTAATAGTTTATCATTACTTGATCTCGGGTATTCACTAATATCTCAAATAATTCAAGGTAAATTATTTATTGTATAATGAAAATCAGTTTTTCTTCAATGCAACAAACCTACATATAATTATCATCTTAGGATGGAAGCATACATTAGAACTACATACAATTTTGTATACAAGATATAATAGCAAAATTTATCGATTTAAGTTAAACAAAATAGACAAACTTTTTCAAAGAAATAAACTTGACTAAAGTTAATTAACCAAAATAAATCAATTTTTCACTGCGTAAATTTGTTAGATACAACAGTTTTGAAGTTATAGTTAAGAGAGCTCGTGGATAAAAAAAGCTACTTCATTTAAAACAATTACAACCTGAGCTGTACACTAATATTAGTATCAGTAATAAGTAGAGCCCGGATTTATAGGTTTACCAAAAGTAGTTGAAATAGCGCTAAAAAAATTTTTTATAGCTCTAGAAAAGAGTTTTTAAGTCGATAAAAAAGTTCTTATAATAGCTGAGTCTGTCCTAAAATTGATGCATTTCCTTTCTTTTATCCACATTATAGAAACTTTTAGAAAAAAATTCCTGAGTAACTATGCCATTCTTGTTTATTTGTTAATAGCTGATATTTAATTATTATTCACAGAACTTACGCAACAAATAATGGCAGATGTGTACTTAGTATATCGTATATATGATTATGAGTTCAATAAATAGTAAATAAAAGCTATGTTTCTTAAGGTTTACAAGAAACTTCAAGAGGAAAGAAAATTAAACAAAATTTACCCAAAAATTATGTTGTCCAAATCACAGCCAACTAAGAAAATATAACAACAAAACTCAAATAGAACAACACAAACAAAATGCAAAAACAGTAACAGTAATAATTCTTAATACAGTATGGGCCACGAAAATGTTTCCGCTTTTTCAAATACTTGTAAATCGTTAGTCATTGAACGAAAAAACTGTATCTTGGTCTCTCTTTCTCCGCCTCTTATTGTACTATTAACTAGTGAAAACAATTTTGAACTGATAGACATAGTTTAAGAACTGGTAAGCAAAAAGTGAGGGTGATTATTTTTGTCATTACGCGAAGGTCATTCTAAAGGGCCGTACACACGTAGGGTTATTTCAGTCTTTCCACCAGACTTTTTTCTCCGCTTTTCCACCAGACTTTTGATTCAAAAGTCAATAGCATCCACACGTGGATTGACTTTTGAATCTCGTGGATTTGCATGTGCAATTAACTACTCATATCGGCGACATAAGCTCTTAGCTCTCCACATTTTTTAAACTATGTACCTAACTAACCTAGGTTATAGATAGGTAGTTAGTAACTATTAACTACTTTGGATAGTTAAAATTACTAATTAACTGGGTTAGATATTTACTAATTATATAGGTTTGTTACTTTTACCTAGATTTATTAATTACTAAAGAACTACCTACCTAGATTACTAAGATTAGTTAGTTACTAATTAACTTGGTTTGGAAATTTTTATAAAGTTTATTACAATAATTAGTTATAAACTAACCGAGATTATTTTCATTCAATTTGATTTAATGATTAACCTAACCCACTCAACAAATGTAATTTAGCTATTATATAAAGTTTAGGTAAAAGTATTAATACGTAGGTACCATATATGTATTGCCGATTGCGTTATAATAAAAAAATAAAGGCATTGGCTTATAGGTAATATGTTGAAATGAATAAAATAAAGATAGTGATGTGTTATTTTACTAAAATATATTATAGGTACTAAAAAAAGTTTTAAGAAACATTACTAATATCAATTTTACTGGCAGTCTTTTATATAAAGATGAAATTTCTTTACCTCAAAGGTAAAGAAATGAAAGGAGCAAAGATTGGCTAAAAATGAACACCAATCCTTTTATTTTACAATATAATTTATGAGTTGACAGTAGCTATACGAAGATTTCCAAAAGTGCACCTCTTGATTGGGGGAAAATAATAGAACATGTAGGTTGTTGAAAAGTCTCGGACTTTCGGTGCAAAATTTAAGTCTCGTGGAAAAAGTGGGAGGAGCTTAGCAAAAAGTCCAGTGGAAAGACTGAAAAAACCCTGCGTGTGTACGGCCCTTAAAAGTTAACTCCGTGATTTTACTTACTGAAAGGCAGTGAATAAAAGGAAATAATTATAATGGTATACATTTTAATAGAGGGTCCTCACACTTCTTCCTTGGAAACTATATTTGGAAATAGAAAAACTTCAGTGACATTTTGATCTCATTGAAGTTTTCACTCTGAATATTTGTTCTTCGCTTGTTCATTGCATGGTTAAGGCCCGCTTCATACTTGCCCTTTTAGCAGCGCGGAAAAAACTCTTCTTAAAATGTGTTCACAATTGCGTTTTTTTCATCGCTGAAGTAAAAATTTAATGTGATTTTTCCATCAGCGATAAAAAAATACAAATTTTAAGAAGAACTTTTTTCCGCGGTGTTAAAAATGCTTGTGTGAAACAGGCCTTAACCATGCAATGAACAACCGAAGAACGAATATTCAGAGTGAAAACTTCAATGAGATCAAAATGTCACTGAAGTTGTTCTATTTCCAAATAGTTTCTAAGGAAGAAGTGTAAGCACCCTTTATTATATTGTCTACCATTATAATTTTATTCCTTTTGCTTTTTGCTTACCTGTTCTTAAACTATGTCCATCAGTTCAAAAATGTTTTTACCTGTTAATAGTACAATAAGAGGCGGAGAAAAAGAGACCAAGATACAGTTTTTTCGGCCATTGTCTAACGATTTACAAGTATTTGAAAAAGCGGAAACATTTTTGTGGCCCATATTGTATAATAAATATGCTACTTTCTAATTAAACAATTACACATCATTAAAAGAAATTACCAACATTTTATTGACATTTTCAGCTGTCATGCTTAGCCTCTTATTGCTTAAAATTATTTTCAATTTTGAAAAGCTTCTTTCTACTACTTTCTACTTCTTAAAGTTTCACTTTGATCATGTTTGGTGTTTACAACATTAGAACTCATCTAACTATCACGTTCATAATGTGTGTACTCAAAGTAACTTCTTAACACAAAGAACAACATTAATCTGTCGTAATAAATAAATACCAAATATTTAATTTATTGGTCATATCTTCATTCTTCATATATCATTCAATTTATTTTAGAAACCTACATAATATATTACTGTATGGCGTAGTGATTTACTCATTTTTCAATTCAGTAGGGGAGGATGGTCATCAATGGGACAAAAAACACAGAAAGATTGATATTTCATTTACTATGGGCAGAGTATGAAAAATAAAAAATCCATGTGGAATATAGATATTCCTTTATAAAATGAAACCAACTCAAATGCTATCACATATTCTGTTGACTAGAAAAAAATTAAATAAAAAACAAAAAAAATTGTCCCATTGTATAACAGCACTGGTGAACAATGGGACATACCCTGGTGAACGATGGGAGAGTTTATCAGACTTGTATATTGTTGAGGTTATGGTAAAATTTCAAGTTCGAATTATCTCTTTATGTTGTTCCACACTTAGTTGGTTCATATAATATCAGTTTAATGTCCTCTAACTTCACCGAAGCCATGTCAGAAACATTTGGAAAATTAAGCTCATTGCACTTGAATCTTCGCCTAACATCAATATTTCGTATTTATCTTTTTCATGCTTTTGGCCAGCAGAATACGTTTTAGAAGTCGCATCAAATTCTACAAGTGCATAAATCTTCATTTTCGGTGGAGATTTGAGTTCTTCAGACGAATGGATCAGTTAGATTAAGAGTTATATACCAGACCAAGAACAATAGTTCACAGGCCATCTACGTCAAATACTTTATGAAGTGATTTCGAAGGCCTTATCCTTAGTGGCACCAGCAAAAAGCTCTTCTTTCTCTGGTGTATCCGCTGCAATCATGCTGCGTCTTTTTCTTTTATTAGTGAAATTTGTTGTCTATGCAGTGCTTTGTGATGACCTCAGATTGCTAAAGCCCTTGAACATGGTCGAAAGTCCCGCTTCAGCTGGAAGCTCTGTTTCTACGAGAAGCCCTGAAGCTACAGTTCACGTTATTGTATCAAAAAAATAGATATATTGATTCATATGGAGTAACTAGACAGTTTGGTTGACAATAGGGCACTGTCCCATTGTTAACCAAATTTTCTGTCCCAATGATCACCATGACACCATTTTGAAAACATATGGGTAAAGCGGCTCAACTGCAAAAGTATAGAGGCAATTCTTTCAAATGATCATATTTTACATATTACTTAATATCATGTAAAAATGCCGTAAGCATTATATGTTAATTTTTACAGATTTATAACAATTGAAACAAAGTACGAAATATTTAGTTTTATCACCTCTAAAACACGTTTTCGCTTTTACACAGGGCTGACTGCACCCCAACCGCTGAATGCAATGCGAGTAAATGCATTGAAGTATGCTTAATTTACCACTAAGATTTTGTTAAAAATTACCCTCAAATAAAAAAGTTATTCAGCATGTCCCATTGTTCCCAGTGTCCCATTGATGACCACCCTCCCATATAGTTTACCAATAAATATGCTCGTATGTTTTCTATGGGATATTAGCTAATATAAAAAATGTGAATGAAATGGCATACTAATTTAAATGTCTCTTGCATGTTAATATATCAATAATATAACTATCTGTTTCAAATATATTTCGCATGTAAAGGATGGGCTATAAGCGCTATAAAAAAAATTATGGTCAAAATAGTGTTTATAGCATAAGAACTGGAAATCCGGGCTTTAGTAATAAGCATTAGGAGCCAAAATTTCTTAAAAATTCATTACAGTGTAAAATTAAAGTATGTACTTTAATCAGCTCATTTTTCTTTCTTAGGAACATTCGATGAGATTCCAAACCTGAGGACCTTAAAACTACATGGGAATTACCTCAACATTCTGGAGAGTGGATCTATTCCCATCACGAACAATGGATATGAGTATCTTTTGTTCCGTAACGACATAGAAACTATTGAGGCCGGAGCATTCACTTTGACTGGAGAGCCGCGTAAGTTAATGAATTATTAGATGATGAATCATTCTAATATTAATTCATTAAGTTGTTGCCATAGTGAAAAGTATTATGAGACTTTCATGAAATTTTTATGTTTGTTAACAGATATTTTAAACTTGGGTGTACTTTTCTCTTCCACAGCTCTGAATTCATTAGAAATTTCTCTCTATGATAACTTCCTGAAGACGATTGATGGAACAGTCTTTGGATTGCTGATGCCTTATGTGAAAAAACTCACTATTTACGGTAATTTCTTTAATAGCTCTACCTTCACCATCTTTCATTCCGAAGGTTAAGCCTAATTAACATCATAATATTTGAATAGTTTTTGTTTATATTTTGAAGATTTAATTTTTGTTTGGATAAATAAACGTCCAAAGACTATAGTTCAATCTACATGAAATATTTTAGTAATTTTGATATTTTACTTATATATGAGAAATAATATAATAAAAAAGAGTAGGTATGCGAGTAACCCTAAGAATATATATCAGTGATTACGCCAAAAATATATTGGATCTTATTAACTCAAGGTCGATTAATATTTTTCGTACGGAATCTTAACTTATCTAAATTGAGTGAAGCCGAAATAAGTTTGAAATTTCAGAATAGAACAGATATTGAATATTGAAGTTTGATCTTTTTTACATACACCAAAATTCATTCCAGCTGGTTTTTCCTTACAGACCAATTAGACATGTTACCTTTTCATTGCCTGTGGAGATGCATTCGGAGTAAGAAATCATTTCTCAAAAGATTTGAATTAAGGAAACCGACCCTTAGTGCATGTTAATAGTAAATTCAGACTTTTGAATATAATTATTTATGACTACCAAGTTTATTTAACAAATAGTATTCATTCTTTAGTAATCTGAATATTTTATATGTAGCTGTTGACATAAACTTTAAACTTTGCAATTTATTCTTTTTATCCTCATGATGATAGAAGACTCTAGTTATTTTCAATTTCTTTCTTTTTTAATATTTTCCTAACTTTTCTCAGATAATCCACTCGACTGTGGTTGTGACTTGGCCTGGATTATTCTGAACCCTGAATACCTGGAGAAAGTTACAATAGATGGAGATCCTACATGCGCTGATGGAACATTGCTCACTGACTTGGATCCTTCCGCATACGAACAGTTTTGTTGAGATTGTCCTAACGAAATTTAATTAACTCAATAGATAGCAGATATAGTTTTCAATAAAATGAAATTGTAACTAAAATTCTCTATTGTCAGGAAACATATTTTACACACGTTTTCAGAATTTAACGTTTTCAAATCAAATTATATGGGAGTGAAAAACTTTGTACTATTATCTCAATTATTGTTGTAACTGTTTCTGATAGAATTTTTCTGATTATATGAATAATTTGGGTGGAATATAATTTCTAATGAAAAAAATTCAGCATATTTTAAAGTAAGAAATGATGAGATTAAATAAAAAAATATCATAAGTGGTGGAATCTTAAAAAATCCTCCATAAATACCAAGGAAGTTTCAAGAATAACGATTTCTAATAATATAGACCTCCAAATTTCCTGTAGGAAGAAGTTGGAAATTCTAAACTGGAACTAGAAATAGAACATTAGTTATATTTACAACCCCTAGTCTCCTGCCAGGTAATTGAATGATTATGAAGTGTGCAGTACAACAAACTAGCGAATACAACAAACTACATAACGGCCATTTATGTTGAGAGGTCATTTATAATTCAAAGACCGAAATTTCCGAGACCATGGCTTTCTGAGACCAAACTTCCGGCCAATAGATTGATCAGCTTCATATATTGTTTTATCTTTGAACGTTAATTACTTAGTTGTATGGAGATGATTAATCTCCGTAAATTGAATTTAGATATAAAATTTATCTTTTAATTATACATATTCATCGAGTATTGCATCGATAACTTTTATGAATTTATGACCATTTTTCGTCCAATAAGTTCAATTACAGTTTTCCCTGTTACAAATGGAAAATCATTCAAATGAACTTAATTAATCCTACCAATCAATTCAAAGAAAAAATCATCTCACGGCCAGTCTACTATAATTAATATTTCAACCTACAGTGTGTTTCAACATTTCTGATATTTTTCAGTGGCTTTCATTCATATAGTTATACTTACGAAAAAGAAAGTAGTACACCGAAATGATCAGGAAGAGTCTATCTTTAATGATTATTAACAAGAAATACATATTATAGAAGGTGCTGGAAAAGGCCTCCATTTTGCTGCAAACAGAGATTCGCCCGCTTCAAAACATTAAGTGCTACACTCTGAAGGACATTCTCAAGATGTTCTTCTGAAAATCTCTTCACAAAATTGATCAGTTCGTCCACGGTAGTTGGTTGTGCAGAATACACTTCTTTTTGAGCTAAGGCCCAACAATAAAAATCCAAAGGAATCAAATCTGGAGAATGCGCTGGCCACGCAATCTGTGTCCCACGGCTGATGACTCTGCCTTTACACTTGTTCAAAGGGAATTCTTTGGCGGCAGTGGTGCAATGGGCAGGAGCACCGTCCTGCATCCACCATAAACCTTGTCTTGTAGCACATGAACGAAAGGTGGGCCAAATATTTTCTTGCAGCAACTTATGGTAGCAGTCGCCATTCACTATCTAGCGTCTTCCATTTTCATCCATGAAAGCATGAACGACTGGCACTTTACCGTTAACAATAGCAACAAAAAACATAACCTTCTCATCATTTATATTGTTAGATTCGACAATCTCATTGGGAGTAGTAAGAGACCAAGTACCATCATTCTTCCTGTGGGGGCCTTTATTCAAGCAAAAAAAAATTTCATCGGTCCAGATAACTGTCAACACAAATGTTTCGGGATCTGGCTGATCCAAGAGCCACCGGCAGAATTTGAGTCGCTGTTCCTTATGGTCTTCCGTTATTAAATGCACAGCCATATCAAGATAGAACTGCCCCTTTCTTAAAGGGGCAGTTCAGTCAAAATCAAACTATCGCCAAATTGGTCCTAAATCGATTTAGTATATTTAATTATGTAACATTAGAATATTCATTGATTTTAGAAATGTTAATTTAAAAAGTAAATTGTAAATTAGCGATGCCATCTGAGGACTGTGGTGGACCGACGAACTAATCATTGTAGTAGGTACGTAAACAAAATGATAACCAGTCCCAGACTTGAATCTTGAATCTGTCATTATTTGTTTGAAAAGGGCGAAAAGAATTTGTGATATTGAAAACTGTCCTTCGAGACAATTAGATTTAGTTTTGAAAAGAAAACATCTCTTCATAAATTACCTGTTAATACTATTGATAGAAAAATTGTTTACATGTTATCAGCTGTAAAATGTAAACAAATAGGACAGAGTGGTGGCGCCATCTGTAGGAGGACGGAGGAACTAAATCGAATTTATAAAATATGATACATATCGCTTATTATATTTTTTTCAACCGTTTAATTCTACAAGAATGCTTTATTCTTACTAAGTGATCGTTCAACACAAATGTTATGAAAACAAAAATTGACTGAACTGCCCCTTTAAGGATTCTCCAATAAGTAGTTGAAGAAAGGTCGAAAAGAGGCGCTGATTTCCTGACTGAGCTTCTTGATTTTACATCCAAAAATATTCTGACTTCTTCGACTTTTTCTGGCGTTCTCTTTGTGGGACCCCCTGATTTCTTCTTTCGAAAAATTATTCCATTCTTGTCGAAAATCCCGATTTATTCTAGTAAAATAAAACAATTTGAACTGTTCTCTTGCTCTTCCAGCTATCTTGTACTCTTGTAGAAACAGACATCTGATCATTGCTGGGGAAGATGTTGTCCCGAATGTTATTATTAGAAACTTTTTCTGTTCATCGGAGAATTTCACCATTTCTCTTAGCCTTTTGTTATTTCTTCTAAGTCAAGTTTTCACAATATTTTTGGTTCCACGTCGAAAATCCAATCTTAAGTAACGAATTGGTGTATCTTGTATACTGCATTACGATATTTAATTGTTTATATATGGCTATTGAAAAAATCAATAATGTTGAAACATACTGTATAGTATGTCAGGTTCGAAATTTCGCGGGATGCCGCTGCCGCGTGCACCGTCGTCAAACCGCTACAGCACACGGCATTATAGTTTGTCATTAGCATAAGAAACGCAGTGAAACAGCTTTTGAAAGAAATTACATTTAACTCAATAATATAAGCCATACCAAACAAGCACTTGCGCCAACGACGCGTTCAAAAGCGTTTTGGCCACCGATAAACAACTTATGAAAGAAATTCCAGTGAACTCCATGTCGAAATACAGTGAGATGTCGAACAGGCGGCTCAGCCGCTCAACCACGACGGTCGAAACACGAGTCCTTACTTTCAACTGCATGGGTGTGTCAGACCGGCATTTTTCAGGCAGTTTGATCGCCAGTGTCTGTGACGTTACAGTGTATGATACAGTTCAGTAGGATACATAAGTAGATATGTAGATCTCACGTGTACACTACTGGCAGCCCCTCGCAATCGGCTAGTACATGTCATACGGATGGTTTAGCTGCATCTGAACTCAGCCATTCAGCCACGGCTAAACCACATCTATGGCATAGCGTAGTTAATTTAACCGCCAGTAGCTAAAACCACTAGTTTGACATAAATCTACGACCCATTCTATACTAGAGTTTTAAACGCTGCGTTTCTACTGCTAACACCTCTTTATATTTTATTAAGTGCCCAGTCAAACGAGCGATTTTCAACCGACAGAGGTTTAAAACCATAAGTTATATCAGACAGGTGGTTTCACAGCGATAGAAACGCAGTAGTATCACAGCGGCTAAACCATTCGTCTTACGGTATCCGGAAAAAATCTCCCGGAGGAAATAATCCCCCGGCGGAAAAGATTCCCCGCGGAAAATATCCCCCCGGATTAAATCCCCCAAGAAAACATATTTGTGCCATATTTCTCATTGAACATCAGTCTCAAGCTATCATGAGTTGTATAGTCACTGTAGCTCGAGACTCGTAAGATTGTTGAAGATAAAAAGGAGGTAATATTTAAATAAGTTAAATTTTAGATATAATATTATACGAAATTTTGTTTATGTTCAATACTTGTTTAGTTAAAATCTATTTATTGCTGTTTATCGCTAGTTTTAATCATTTACCATCACTCTATAGTTCAACAGTTAACTAGTTTCTTTCTACTGTGTATATATAACATATAATATTATGTTACGTGTATGTATGGTTCATTAAATGTCATAATCACCAAATGTACATTTGACTTTAATTTAATGTTATATGGGTAAATCTTCTACGTCAAATTTTGCAATAAAACAATCATTTCAGGAATTTTGCTTAGAGCAACTGAGTGCTGGTAACACTCCTATGAAGAATCGCATATATAGAGATTTTTTTGATCAGACTGCGCAATGTTGTAGAAAAATATGACGAATATAGTTCATTTGTAAAGCTATATTAAGGCCAATTGCCTATTTACAATTTTCAGATTTTGTAACATTAGTTAGCTACCATCTAAAAACTTTATATTTGTCGTCTATTGAAACTGTTGCAATTAATTTGATACTACAAGTACAAGCTTTTCTTTCTGATATTGTCTTTTTCCTTCTTTTTTTTGTATGTATTTTTGGGAAATAATGGTTGAAAACATTTATTGCATATTCTATTTTTGACTTGAGGACATTCTTTCTTCGTTGATGCTTTCCAGGGGATTTGTTCCGGGTTTTTTTTTCCAGGGGGATTTTTTTCCTCGGGGGATTTTTTCTGCCGGGGGATTTTTTCCTAGACCCCGTCTTACATAGTCTTGGCATTTGCGAGTGGCTGTCAGTGTTCGATTGTGTTGAAGATGAGCTTGGAACAGAAAGTGCTGTATTATATTGAGGCTGTGAAACCGCTCGTCTGACGGTTTTGCGCGGCAGTCATTAGCAAAGGCTTGCGTTTCGACTAACTCGATTGAGCGGCTAAGCCGCGTGTGACACCCCACAGGTGTCACACGCGTCTATGGAATTATCTTTCAAAAGCGGTTTCAGTGGTCAAACCGCTTTTGAAACGTAGCTCCAAGCTGCTCGCTTGACTGGGATCTGAATTTATACTTCGCATTCAAAACGTGGCGTCTTTGCGCAGCAGAAACACTATGCGGTCTACTATTCAGTACAATTTACCGAATTGTGCATTCTGCGAGTTGTGTCAGGGTTAAAAATACGCTGCGTAATCTCAAGATTGCGCAATTTGATAAATTTGCAAGGATGTCGTGCAAGTAGGATGTACTTTGGTGGTTCACGTTTTGCAGGAGTAGCATGAACAGCATGAAATAAAAATGAGACGTTGGTAGGCTGACAATTCAATATGCCAGTTCTTCATAATGTTTGGAAACAATTAAATGTATCCAGACAAATTTTTCCAGTTTTCATAATGTGAATGTCAGTGACATTATTCGATGAGCTTCTGTGTTAAGTATGGGACAAAATATGGTATAAAGATACAATTTCGATGAAGCGACAGAACGACTTCGAAACTGACTAGTAAAGTATGACTCGCATTGGAACGCCGCTGTGAAAGCGCCTCTATACGCGTTTTCACTGTGGATTGAAAGACTAGTGCATGGAATTCCCTAGTTCCTATCTTAAACAGCTTCGCATATTGTTTTTTATCTTTGAAAGAGGAATTGATCTTAATTAAATAAGTGAGAATGGGGAAAAAGTTGCAACAATGATACATCATTAAAAATGTTAAGAATAGAATTTGCGATCTATATAATATATATAGATTATCTCTCTAAAGTAGGAGCTGAAAATAGCCTCCCTCGGTATGTAGACTCTAGACAGAGTCTTGCTCGCTTCAACTCGTTGCCTGCAACTCTCGTTATTGTATCCTCGTTGTATGATTCAGCGAAACATCTTCCGGTTGAGAAAGGAGCCATTCACAGAACTGTCGTCGTTGCTGCTTATGGGTAGCTGTGAGAGGTTGTACTGAAGTTATTATGTAAAACTTGACTTTCAAATTATAGCGGAGTATTTTCCATATAATCGTGACGGCTTGATGAAGAATGTGGTGTAATTTTCAAGAGAGATTCAATCCGAATTTCAGTGACCAAGTTTCTAACTTCTTCAATTCTTGTATTGTCTTCCCTCATTTCATTGGGGTTGTTACGATTGATCCACTCCGTAGAAATTGCTGATTGACTTTAATAAATATGTTGAGCCGGTACATAGTTTTAGTTCAACCCTTCTTGATAGGATAATGTTTCAAAAATTCTTGCCTTACTTTTGTAGATGACGAGTTTCATCCGAAAGCTCAGACGATTCGGTTTATTTGATAAGATCTTCTATATTGTTGAATCTTCTTATGCTCGTTTAGTTCTTCAGGAGACAAAATTGAAAGCAAAAACAGCTTTAACTTCCAAACCCATCAATCGAAAGGACGTATCATGTTTGTGTTAAATAAAAGTAGAAAAGATCTAGGCAATAAAAACACATGCACTGTATGAAAATGAATGAAAATGAAAACTTTATTGAAATCAAAAAGAAAATTGCACAAAGTTTAATGCATGGAAGAAATTCACAAATTTTTCTCTTAAATGAAATCAAGCCCATAATAGACCAATGATGGTCTTTTGGGCAAATTAGTCAAATATTTAGGTTTTTCACATTTGAATATTATATTTTTTTACACAGTTAAAACAGAATTAAAAACTACCTCACAGCTAAACCCCAATCAACTAAACACAGATGAATATAATTAAAAAGTACTCTTCTTTCTAAAGTAAGGATAGGTAACATTAACATCCGAACGATACTTGTTCACTTAATTTAACAAAATATAATTGGTATTTTTTTATATTTCTTGCTGAAGGCCCTCAGATTTTTTACTTGTTTTAATTCAATTGGTATACTATTATAAATGATAGGAATAGAATACTGAATTGACTTCTGTGAAATTGATAACCATTGGAATTGTGGTGCTATGTAGATATTGACTTCTATTACGAGTGTTGTGGTTATGATCAGCCAAACTACAGTCATCTGGTTTCTTAACGGCAAATATTCAACAAAGATATATATAGATATCAGGTACTTTAAGAATATTTGTATCAATGAATATTGGGTAGGAATGTATTGTATCGATAACTTTTATGTATATATGACGTTTTTTCATTCAATTAGTTAAATTAAATTGAACGCTGCACACAGAGAAAGGATTAGTTGAATCAAATCAGATTTGATTCAACTAATATGAATGGGATTTTTTTGCCTCTACCTACGTGGTGAGTTGTATATGTACTTTTTAAAATGAGTTAAATTGACGTTTGTTAATACAAAACAGTCGTTTTGACTCACACCTAAACTTAAAAAAAGTAGTGCCAACTCGCATAGTTAGTTAACTTATACACCAGATACATTAGATTAACAGTCTTTGTGAGTTACTACAACACACTATGTCATAGTTGTTTGAACTTACGTTAAAATTCTCTAAAAAGTATAGCTCTCATAGTAAGTTGATTCAATCTATAAAATGAATTGAATTAACTATGTTTGATGACACACCACGTCATTGTTGTTTTAACACACGTGAAAACATGAATAAAGTCCAACCAACTCACATAATAAATTGATTCAAAGCATAAATTGATGACCCATTAGATATGACTCACATGGGTAAACTTTTTTTTCTCTGAGTGTGCATTGCTTGTCTAAAATGGATAACCATTCAAATTAACTAATTTAACCATAAAAAGCAATTCAAATAACAGAACATCTCACGGAAGTCTACCGTAATTATTAATATTTCTACCTATAACTAAATTTTATTCTCACAAAAATAGTTTATCATTGCCAATCAGTTATATATCTGCGAGGTACTACATTCAACAGAAAAAATATTATCCTATACTGCGTAATGAGAACTAAAAATTTGAACAACTCTTAATTATTTCTTAGAACATATTCAATATTTTTCTTTGAATGAAGTAAAATATCAATAATAAAGATGGAACACTTGCTAAGCTAAGACATAATGTGAAACTAGCACTCTATCACCGTAAGTACAGTAACTGTACTGTCAGTAACAGTAACTGTACTGTCAGTAACAGTAACTGCACTGTCAGTAACATTAACTGCACTGTCAGTAACAGTAACTGCACTGTCAGTAACAGTAACTGCACTGTCAGACGTCAGTAACAGTAACTGCACTGTAAGTAACAGTAACTGCACTGTCAGTAACATTAACTGCACTGTCAGTAACAGTAACTGCACTGTCAGTAACAGTAACTGCACTGTCAGACGTCAGTAACAGTAACTGCACTGTAAGTAACAGTAACTGCACTGTCAGTAACATTAACTGCACTGTCAGTAACAGTAACTGCACTGTCAGTAACAGTAACTGCACTGTCAGACGTCAGTAACAGTAACTGCACTGTAAGTAACAGTAACTGCACTGTCAGTAACATTAACTGCACTGTCAGTAACAGTAACTGCACTGTCAGTAACAGTAACTGCACTGTCAGACGTCAGTAACAGTAACTGCACTGTAAGTAACAGTAACTGCACTGTCAGTAACATTAACTGCACTGTCAGTAACAGTTACTGCACTGTCATCAAATTCCCTGAAAATATGAAGTCATTTATTTGTAATGAGAATATTTCAATAATTGAAACTATTTATAACAGTCACCCTTACAAAATATTTCAAATTTTCTATTCTTCATTAACGAAAGAAAACTATAGTTTCTGTTAGGGATAACTGCAATTTTTCTGCTTTATAATTGAAAAATGTGACCCTCCTATATTCATCTCACAAATCTTTATAAGCTATCAATATTTATATATCAAATACCGATGCTAGAGTAGAAAAGTGGTCGGAAGCGCTAATGGAGTTTAAATCGTGGCAGAAAGGAAACGTTTGAAGCAGTTAAGGGCCGTGCACACGTAGGGTTTTTTAAGTCTTTCCACCAGACTTTTTGCTAAGCTCCTCCTACTTTTTCCACGAGAATATAACAAAAAACGATATAATTATTATTAATTTTACTTTAGTTGGTATCCATGATACCTGCAGGTATCATGGATACCTTTAGAAATTGGTAGAGCTGTGTTTTGACTGCACATCATCGTTTATAAATATTTCCTTCGTGTTTGAACTAGGTAATTTAAGTTGATATTGAGAGGAGTAGGTAAAACATGGTGATAAATAGAGTTAGGGAAAGTGAACTGCATTGATTATTTTCAGTTATTATGACTAATGTAGAGACTCTGCCAGCAATTAAAAGCTAGCGCCTGTTATTCTGTAAAAATGAATTTATTTTATTGGTTGTTAAATTACTTTGAATAAAATTAAAACAAAGTGTTATAATATTACAATTTATTTCTCAATAGTTATAACAAAATAAAAGAATCCATTTCCACAAGAGGTACCATCTTAAATTTTTGTAACGGGGATATTAACACACTCTTATTTTTATTAATAAAAACATTTACTTTAACAGAATAATGTATTAAACGATCATAATACAGAATAGAAAAATGGTAAATAAATTTCAATCGTTTTTCTACTTTAATACTAAACCAGAACAACTCAATAATACCAAATTATTTTAAAGGAATTTGAAAAATTGTATATACAAGACAAAACTTGCATTCTTAAATTTAATTCTTTGTCAATAAGTGGCCTCGTGTCACAACTGCCTATTAGTATCTTGCGGTGTTAGCTCCGGTAAAGGTGTTTTTGCGAGTACTTTGATAATATTAATAATAATATATTAGTCGGTAGTCCTACAATATTATGAAATAAACTAATATTTTTATTGGAGCCTGATAGGAGTTTTAATATTTTTCTCACATGATCAAAATTCGAAAATGGAATATCGTTCGATAACTCTGAACTATTTCGATTTTAAGCCAACTACTTGTTTCAAAGAATCACTGTTTGGTAAAACAATAACTTAAAATATCGATAAACATTCAACGGAGGTTTTTTTTTAAATAAAATCTTGCCATTCAAATAGCATTCAATTACTGAACACTCGCAGTAGTCGAACAGTGGGCATTTACCGACTGAAAATGGCTTGTCAATGACAAATCTGACGATATAAATCTTATCATTATGAAACGTTAATTATTGAGAGGAAATTGTTTTAAATTTTAAAAATCACACGTAACTCGACCCAAAAATATTAAATAACTTTATTTTTTTTATTATTGAGTAGTTTTGGTAGAAACACGATTAAAATTTATACAAAAGTTTTCCTCCTTACCATTATTCTATTTTGTAATTTGATCGTTTGATACATTATTCTGTTAAAGTACATGTTTTGTAACATTAGAGTGTGTTAATATCCCTTAACGAAAATTGTCGACAAAACGTCTGCACACCAATAAAGGTCCTCTCCACTCTAAATTAAAATTTCTCTAGAAATGGTTTCAATTTGTAGAGCTAAGGTTATATAACATATCACAGTTAACAAAAAAGAATTTGATTAACTATTCTCTTCGTAACTAATTACATTAGAAATATTCATACTCTACCGTCACTGTCCGACTTTCTAAGATTCAATGAAAGAAAAAGTGTATAAAACGAACGTTATATCGTATTATCGTAAATTTAATGGTAATTAGGTATTTGGGTACAGTTTTAGGTACCTAATGTTTTTTTAGGGTAATGGTATTTAGGTAACGGTATAGGTAGCCATTTATAGCAGTCTAAAAGCTTTGTAAGACTTTGTTATTGTTTTGAATATGTTGGCAATCGATGATACTTTTTCTTTGTTGAATTTCGGAGGGTAGAAGAAATTTTGGTAAATTCCTAGTTAAGGTCGATATCGACATAACTAGGATGGTACCATCAGATCTTTGTTTGCCTAGCCGAAAGATATTGTGGAAATTTATAAATTATTAAAATGAAAAATATTATTGATTAAAATAATAAATATTCATAATTAGAATGATAAATATTATATTAATAATTAACATGATACAATTATTTAACAATTAAAATGATAAAAATTAATAATTAAAATGATAAAAATTAATAATTAAAATGATAAAAATTAATAATTTAAATGATAAAGATTAATAATTAAAATGATTAAAAATAATAATTAAAAGGATAAATATTTATAATTTAAATGATAAATATTTGTAATTAAAATGATAAATAATGAAACAAACATCAATAAATGTATGTATTTACTGCAAGTTAATCTTCAAGTTAATAAAGGCATACCCTTAATTAATAGATTAATAAATGTTTTTCCAAAGTTATCTTCGCAAATTTGCGGAATCTTATATTTTACCCGGCATTTATTCATTTATTTATTTATCATCTTGTTATTCGCATAAATGAAAAAGTGTTTAACCAAATTGCCTGAAATTCAGTGAAGTGATTGATCAATGACCATTGACCTTTTGGTAGAATTTTTGGAGTGACCCGGTCAAAGGTCAAGGTCATGGTCATTTATAACTCAAAAAGTATTGAATCATATTGCATGAAACTGGGTGGGACGATTGGTCAATATACAGGAACCATTTTGTTAGAATTTTGGAGCGATCGGATTAAAGGTCAAAGATCAAGGTCAAGGCCATTTATAGCTAAATAACTCAAAAAATATTCAACCAAACTGTCTGAAATTTGATGAAACAGTTGGACCATTGGACAATGTCCAGGAACCATCTGGTAGAAATTTGAGAGCGATCCGGTCAAAGGTCAAGATCATTTGTAACTCGAGGATTATTATACTTACTAGTGGTTACCCGTGCAAAATGCACGGTAACGTGCATATATTATTAATATTCTTAATATTAATATTTAAGTACATTACTTATTGTTTTTGTTCATACACTTTACTCATCCCGTTTTCCATTACATTTCATAAGAATTAGGTACCAGTAAAGAGTAATTTTCTGTCCCGCGACGTCATCATTTTGTGTAGAATAGGTACTGTCGTATAGATTATAAATTATTATATAAAATAGCTGTATAAATAACTACAAATTACAAACATTATTCAAATAATCACATTATGAAAAATTAAATCAATTAGCTACATCAATCAGTTCAATGCTTAAAATAGAAGAAATAAAATCGTCATATAGGTAGCAGCTCATATTTTAATCTTTTTATTTAATTAATATAATAATGTAAAATTCATTATTATTTTATTCATTGTATTTTAAATATAAATTATTTCGAATATTTATCATATTCTCACCCGTCAAAATCAATATTAACATTAATTATTATATGTTTAATCGTGCGATATTTGTCATATATTTTCGTGAGGAAAAATGATAACCAGCGTAGAATTTTATTTTTAATTTTCTAATTTTCGTCATATCGCAAAAAGTATTTTGAATTTCGGAAAACAATTAACACAGTCATTTTTGTAGACCATTTTTACATATTGTAGATATTTTTTCGATTCGATTAATGCAAATTTCCTTTTTTTATTTATTTCGTATGTTACCATGTATTTCCCGATTTGAATTAAATCCCTATGTATTCCATTAAAACTTAAAATTCGAATAATTCAAAAACCCGTTCGAATTTCGTAAAACCAATCAATAGCGTTCTGTAGGACCATAGGCCGGAGGTTTCCAGATAATTTCAGCTCATTCTGTTGGATAGTCTCTGAAAATATCCTGGAAAGTATGTCGAATTAATTCCTATGTATCCCATTATAAATCAAGTGCTCATAATTCGAAAACCCGTTTGAATTTCGAAAAATCCTTTTAGCTCGTTCAATTTGACATGACTTTCTAAAAAGTTGTAAATTTTCATGTCTCTACGTCTAACCGTTTGTGAGTAATATTGCTCCAAGTAACACACACACATACACACAGACAGATCTAGCGTATTATATATATAGATTGCATGAAACTTGGTGGGACGATTGGTCATTATCCAGTTATCATTCTATTAGATTTTGGGAGGGAACGGGTCAAAGCGTCGGCGAAGGTATGCGCTCTACAGAGGGCACGTAATCTGGTTAATAGATGTGTTGTAACGAAAAAGTTTATTAAATATAAAACCAGTATCATAGTTACAACACAATTTTATCATCAATCAATAATAATTATATCCCTATATGGAAATTAAAGTAATTAGTAGCTATAGTTATTTTTTAATACTAAAAAGAGTTTAAACATGAGTAGCTACATCGTATAAATGTCAAATTAATGTCACCATTCTACCTTTTTCAAAATTAACCTAAATATTATATTATAATAAAGACGTATAACCAAATTGGAAATAGTTTGCAGTTTTGTAACCGGTAACCTTAGTTCTAATGAATAGAGTAATAAATAAATTAGGGTGGAGGGGACCTTTAAGCAATATCTGCTATTGATGATTTAATATTTATATTTTATATTTATCATACTCTAAAATAAAAACCGTTGTTTTATTTTATATGACACTATTGAGTTAGTGAATAATAATTTGTATTGCAGATATATATTTATTTTTTAAGAATTTTATATCTAGTGAAATTTTCTAAAGAATTTCTTTCCAATTTTGATAGAAAAAATTTACGAATTGAAACTTGTGATTAGAAGCTTTCCATTAATTTAAATAAGTCTGTGATTCCTTTTTGTTGTTAGTATTCACTTTGTTACAAAAAAGTTTAATATTTTCTCAAGTATTATTTCATGTTAGGATTCAAATGAAGACTCCAAATGTGCAATATCTTCCATAGTTTTTCTGTGTGTAGTGACTGTACAGTGACTGTGTAGTGACTGTGTAGTGACTGTGTAGTGACTGTGTAGTGACTGTGTAGTGACTGTACAGTCACTGTGTAGTGACTGTACAGTGACTGTACAGTGACTGTGTAGTGACTGTACAGTGACTGTACAGTGACTGTGTAGTGACTGTACAGTGACTGTGTAGTGACTGTGTAGTGACTGTGTAGTGACTGTACAGTGACTGTGTAGTGACTGTACAGTGACTGTGTAGTGACTGTACAGTGACTGTACAGTGACTGTGTAGTGACTGTGTAGTGACTGTACAGTGACTGTGTAGTGACTGTACAGTGACTGTACAGTGACTGTACAGTGACTGTGTAGTGACTGTGTAGTGACTGTGTAGTGACTGTGTAGTGACTGTACAGTGACTGTGTAGTGACTGTGTAGTGACTGTACAGTGACTGTGTAGTGACTGTACAGTGACTGTGTAGAGACTGTGTAGTGACTGTACAGTGACTGTGTAGTGACTGTACAGTGACTGTGTAGTGAGTGTACAGTGACTGTACAGTGACTGTGTAGTGACTGTGTAGTGACTGTGTAGTGACTGTGTAGTGACTGTGTAGTGACTGTGTAGTGACTGTGTAGTGACTGTGTAGTGACTGTGTAGTGACTGTGTAGTGAATGTACAGTGACTGTACAGTGACTGTGTAGTGACTGTGTAGTGACTGTACAGTGACTGTGTAGTGACTGTACAGTGACTGTGTAGTGACTGTACAGTGACTGTGTAGTGACTGTACAGTGACTGTGTAGTGACTGTACAGTGACTGTACAGTGACTGTGTAGTGACTGTACAGTGACTGTGTAGTGACTGTGTAGTGACTGTGTAGTGACTGTACAGTGACTGTGTAGTGACTGTGTAGTGACTGTACAGTGACTGTACAGTGACTGTGTAGTGACTGTGTAGTGACTGTACAGTGACTGTACAGTGACTGTGTAGTGACTGTGTAGTGACTGCGTAGTGACTGTGTAGTGACTGTACAGTGACTGTGTAGTGACTGAGTAGTGACTGTGTAGTGACTGTACAGTGACTGTGTAGTGACTGTACAGTGACTGTGTAGTGACTGTGTAGTGACTGTGTAGTGACTGTACAGTGACTGTACAGTGACTGTACAGTGACTGTACAGTGACTGTACAGTGACTGTACAGTCACTGTACAGTCACTGTGTAGTGACTGTGTAGTGACTGTGTAGTGACTGTACAGTGACTGTGTAGTGACTGTACAGTGACTGTGTAGTGACTGTACAGTAACTGTGTAGTGACTGTGTAGTGACTGTGTAGTGACTGTACAGTGACTGTGTAGTGACTGTATAGTGACTGTACAGTGACTGTACAGTGACTGTACAGTGACTGTGTAGTGACTGTGTAGTGACTGTACAGTGACTGTACAGTGACTGTGTAGTGACTGTGTAGTGACTGTGTAGTGACTGTACAGTGACTGTGTAGTGACTGTACAGTGACTGTGTAGTGACTGTACAGTGACTGTGTAGTGACTGTACAGTGACTGTGTAGTGACTGTACAGTGACTGTGTAGTGACTGTGTAGTGACTGTACAGTGACTGTACAGTGACTGTACAGTGACTGTGTAGTGACTGTGTAGTGACTGTACAGTGACTGTACAGTGACTGTGTAGTGACTGTGTAGTGACTGTGTAGTGACTGTGTAGTGACTGTACAGTGACTGTGTAGTGACTGTGTATTGACTGTACAGTGACTGTGTAGTGACTGTGTAGTGACTGTACAGTGACTGTGTAGTGACTGTACAGTGACTGTGTAGTGACTGTACAGTGACTGTACAGTGACTGTGTAGTGACTGTACAGTGACTGTGTAGTGACTGTACAGTGACTGTGTAGTAACTGTACAGTGACTGTGTAGTGACTGTACAGTGACTGTGTAGTGACTGTACAGTGACTGTGTAGTGACTGTACAGTGACTGTGAAGTGACTGTGTAGTGACTGTACAGTGACTATGTAGTGACTGTACAGTGACTGTACAGTGACTGTACAGTGACTGTGTAGTGACTGTGTAGTGACTGTACAGTGACTGTGTAGTGACTGTACAGTGACTGTGTAGTGACTGTGTAGTGACTGTGTAGTGACTGTACAGTGACTGTGTAGTGACTGTACAGTGACTGTGTAGTGACTGTACAGTGACTGTACAGTGACTGTGTAGTGACTGTGTAGTGACTGTACAGTGACTGTGTAGTGACTGTACAGTGACTGTACAGTGACTGTACAGTGACTGTGTAGTGACTGTGTAGTGACTGTGTAGTGACTGTGTAGTGACTGTACAGTGACTGTGTAGTGACTGTGTAGTGACTGTACAGTGACTGTGTAGTGACTGTACAGTGACTGTGTAGAGACTGTGTAGTGACTGTACAGTGACTGTGTAGTGACTGTACAGTGACTGTGTAGTGAGTGTACAGTGACTGTACAGTGACTGTGTAGTGACTGTGTAGTGACTGTGTAGTGACTGTGTAGTGACTGTGTAGTGACTGTGTAGTGACTGTACAGTGACTGTGTAGTGACTGTGTAGTGAATGTACAGTGACTGTGTAGTGACTGTACAGTGACTGTGTAGTGACTGTGTAGTGACTGTACAGTGACTGTGTAGTGACTGTACAGTGACTGTGTAGTGACTGTACAGTGACTGTGTAGTGACTGTACAGTGACTGTGTAGTGACTGTACAGTGACTGTACAGTGACTGTGTAGTGACTGTACAGTGACTGTGTAGTGACTGTGTAGTGACTGTGTAGTGACTGTACAGTGACTGTGTAGTGACTGTGTAGTGACTGTACAGTGACTGTACAGTGACTGTGTAGTGACTGTGTAGTGACTGTACAGTGACTGTACAGTGACTGTGTAGTGACTGTGTAGTGACTGCGTAGTGACTGTGTAGTGACTGTACAGTGACTGTGTAGTGACTGAGTAGTGACTGTGTAGTGACTGTACAGTGACTGTGTAGTGACTGTACAGTGACTGTGTAGTGACTGTGTAGTGACTGTGTAGTGACTGTACAGTGACTGTGTAGTGACTGTACAGTGACTGTGTAGTGACTGTACAGTGACTGTGTAGTGACTGTGTAGTGACTGTGTAGTGACTGTGTAGTGACTGTGTAGTGACTGTACAGTGACTGTGTAGTGACTGTACAGTGACTGTGTAGTGACTGTACAGTGACTGTGTAGTGACTGTGTAGTGACTGTGTAGTGACTGTGTAGTGACTGTACAGTGACTGTGTAGTGACTGTGTAGTGACTGTACAGTGACTGTGTAGTGACTGTGTAGTGACTGTATAGTAACTGTACAGTCACTGTGTAGTGACTGTGTAGTGACTGTGTAGTGACTGTACAGTGACTGTACAGTGACTGTGTAGTGACTGTGTAGTGACTGTGTAGTGACTGTACAGTGACTGTGTAGTGACTGTATAGTAACTGTACAGTCACTGTGTAGTGACTGTGTAGTGACTGTGTAGTGACTGTGTAGTGACTGTGTAGTGACTGTGTAGTGACTGTACAGTGACTGTGTAGTGACTGTGTAGTGACTGTACAGTGACTGTACAGTGACTGTGTAGTGACTGTATAGTAACTGTACAGTCACTGTGTAGTGACTGTGTAGTGACTGTGTAGTGACTGTACAGTGACTGTGTAGTGACTGTGTAGTGACTGTACAGTGACTGTGTAGTGACTGTGTAGTGACTGTACAGTGACTGTGTAGTGACTGTGTAGTGACTGTGTAGTGACTGTGTAGTGACTGTGTAGTGACTGTGTAGTGACTGTACAGTGACTGTGTAGTGACTGTACAGTGACTGTACAGTGACTGTGTAGTGACTGTACAGTGACTGTATAGTAACTGTACAGTGACTGTGTAGTGACTGTGTAGTGACTGTGTAGTGACTGTGTAGTGACTGTACAGTGACTGTGTAGTGACTGTGTAGTGACTGTGTAGTGACTGTACAGTGACTGTACAGTGACTGTGTAGTGACTGTGTAGTGACTGTATAGTAACTGTACAGTGACTGTGTAGTGACTGTGTAGTGACTGTGTAGTGACTGTGTAGTGACTGTACAGTGACTGTGTAGTGACTGTGTAGTGACTGTGTAGTGACTGTACAGTGACTGTGTAGTGACTGTGTAGTGACTGTGTAGTGACTGTGTAGTGACTGTACAGTAACTGTGTAGTGACTGTGTAGTGACTGTGTAGTGACTGTTCAGTGACTGTGTAGTGACTGTGTAGTGACTGTACAGTGACTGTGTAGTGACTGTGTAGTGACTGTACAGTGACTGTGTAGTGACTGTACAGTGACTGTGTAGTGACTGTGTAGTGACTGTGTAGTGACTGTACAATGACTGTGTAGTGACTGTGTATTGACTGTGTAGTGACTGTACAGTGACTGTGTAGTGACTGTGTAGTGACTGTGTAGTGACTGTACAGTGACTGTGTAGTGACTGTGTAGTGACTGTACAGTGACTGTGTAGTGACTGTACAGTGACTGTGTAGTGACTGTACAGTCACTGTGTAGTGACTGTGTAGTGACTGTGTAGTGACTGTGTAGTGACTGTACAGTGACTGTACAGTGACTGTGTAGTGACTGTGTAGTGACTGTACAGTAACTGTGTAGTGACTGTGTAGTGACTGTGTATTGACTGTGTAGTGACTGTACAGTAACTGTGTAGTGACTGTGTAGTGACTGTACAGTAACTGTGTAGTGACTGTGTAGTGACTGTGTAGTGACTGTGTAGTGACTGTACAGTAACTGTGTAGTGACTGTGTAGTGACTGTGTAGTGACTGTGTAGTGACTGTACAGTAACTGTGTAGTGACTGTGTAGTGACTGTGTAGTGACTGTACAGTGACTGTGTAGTGACTGTGTAGTGACTGTGTAGTGACTGTACAGTCACTGTGTAGTGACTGTGTAGTGACTGTGTAGTGACTGTACAGTGACTGTGTAGTGACTGTACAGTCACTGTGTAGTGACTGTGTAGTGACTGTGTAGTGACTGTACAGTGACTGTACAGTGACTGTGTAGTGACTGTGTAGTGACTGTGTAGTGACTGTACAGTGACTGTGTAGTGACTGTGTATTGACTGTGTAGTGACTGTACAGTAACTGTGTAGTGACTGTACAGTGACTGTGTAGTGACTGTGTATTGACTGTGTAGTGACTGTACAGTAACTGTGTAGTGACTGTGTAGTGACTGTGTAGTGACTGTACAGTGACTGTGTAGTGACTGTGTAGTGACTGTGTAGTGACTGTACAGTGACTGTGTAGTGACTGTACAGTGACTGTGTAGTGACTGTACAGTGACTGTGTAGTGACTGTACAGTGACTGTGTAGTGACTGTACAGTGACTGTGTAGTGACTGTACAGTGACTGTGTAGTGTCTGTATAGTAACTGTGTAGTGACTGTGTATTGACTGTACAGTGACTGTACAGTGACTGTGTAGTGACTGTGTATTGACTGTGTAGTGACTGTACAGTAACTGTGTAGTGACTGTGTAGTGACTGTGTAGTGACTGTGTAGTGACTGTGTAGTGACTGTACAGTGACTGTGTAGTGACTGTACAGTGACTGTGTAGTGACTGTGTATTGACTGTACAGTGACTGTACAGTGACTGTGTAGTGACTGTGTAGTGACTGTGTAGTGACTGTGTAGTGACTGTGTAGTGACTGTGTAGTGACTGTACAGTAACTGTGTAGTGACTGTGTAGTGACTGTGTAGTGACTGTACAGTGACTGTGTAGTGACTGTGTAGTGACTGTGTAGTGACTGTGTAGTGACTGTGTAGTGACTGTACAGTAACTGTGTAGTGACTGTGTAGTGACTGTGTAGTGACTGTACAGTGACTGTATAGTAACTGTACAGTCACTGTGTAGTGACTGTGTAGTGACTGTGTAGTGACTGTGTAGTGACTGTGTAGTGACTGTGTAGTGACTGTGTAGTGACTGTACAGTAACTGTGTAGTGACTGTGTAGTGACTGTGTAGTGACTGTACAGTGACTGTGTAGTGACTGTATAGTAACTGTACAGTCACTGTGTAGTGACTGTGTAGTGACTGTGTAGTGACTGTACAGTGACTGTACAGTGACTGTGTAGTGACTGAGTAGTGACTGTGTAGTGACTGTACAGTGACTGTGTAGTGACTGTACAGTGACTGTGTAGTGACTGTACAGTGACTGTGTAGTGACTGTACAGTGACTGTGTAGTGACTGTACAGTGACTGTGTAGTGACTGTGTAGTGACTGTACAGTGACTGTACAGTGACTGTACAGTGACTGTGTAGTGACTGTGTAGTGACTGTGTAGTGACTGTACAGTGACTGTACAGTGACTGTGTAGTGACTGTGTAGTGACTGTGTAGTGACTGTACAGTGACTGTGTAGTGACTGTGTATTGACTGTACAGTGACTGTGTAGTGACTGTGTAGTGACTGTACAGTGACTGTGTAGTGACTGTACAGTGACTGTGTAGTGACTGTACAGTGACTGTACAGTGACTGTGTAGTGACTGTACAGTGACTGTGTAGTGACTGTACAGTGACTGTGTAGTAACTGTACAGTGACTGTGTAGTGACTGTACAGTGACAGTGTAGTGACTGTACAGTGACTGTGTAGTGACTGTACAGTGACTGTGTAGTGACTGTGTAGTGACTGTACAGTGACTATGTAGTGACTGTACAGTGACTGTACAGTGACTGTACAGTGACTGTGTAGTGAATGTGTAGTGACTGTACAGTGACTGTGTAGTGACTGTACAGTGACTGTGTAGTGACTGTGTAGTGACTGTGTAGTGACTGTACAGTGACTGTGTACTGACTGTGTAGTGACTGTACAGTGACTGTGTAGTGACTGTACAGTGACTGTGTAGTGACTGTGTAGTGACTGTACAGTGACTGTGTAGTGACTGTACAGTGACTGTGTAGTGACTGTACAGTGACTGTGTAGTGACTGTACAGTGACTGTGTAGTGACTGTACAGTGACTGTGTAGTGACTGTACAGTGACTGTGTAGTGACTGTACAGTGACTGTGTAGTGACTGTGTAGTGACTGTGTAGTGACTGTACAGTGACTGTGGAGTGACTGTACAGTGACTGTACAGTGACTGTACAGTGACTGTGTAGTGACTGTGTAGTGACTGTACAGTGACTGTGTAGTGACTGTATAGTGACTGTACAGTGACTGTGTAGTGACTGTACAGTGACTGTACAGTGACTGTGTAGTGACTGTACAGTGACTGTGTAGTGACTGTACAGTGACTGTGTAATGACTGTACAGTGACTGTGTAGTGACTGTACAGTGACTGTACAGTGACTGTGTAGTGACTGTACAGTGACTGTGTAGTGACTGTACAGTGACTGTGTAGTGACTGTACAGTGACTGTGTAGTGACTGTGTAGTGACTGTACAGTGACTGTGTAGTTTTTGTACAGTGACTGTGTAGTGACTGTACAGTGACTGTACAGTGACTGTGTAGTGACTGTGTAGTGACTGTACAGTGACTGTGTAGTGACTGTGTAGTGACTGTACAGTGACTGTGTAGTGACTGTGTAGTGACTGTGTATTGACTGTACAGTGACTGTGTAGTGACTGTGTAGTGACTGTACAGTGACTGTGTAGTGACTGTACAGTGACTGTGTAGTGACTGTGTAGTGACTGTGTAGTGACTGTACAGTGACTGTGTAGTGACTGTGTAGTGACTGTAAAGTGACTGTGTAGTGACTGTACAGTGACTGTGTAGTGACTGTGTAGTGACTGTACAGTGACTGTGTAGTGACTGTACAGTGACTGTACAGTGACTGTGTAGTGACTGTGTAGTGACTGTACAGTCACTGTACAGTCACTGTACAGTCACTGTACAGTCACTGTACAGTCACTGTGTAGTGACTGTGTAGTGACTGTGTAGTGACTGTACAGTGACTGTGTAGTGACTGTACAGTGACTGTGTAGTGACTGTACAGTAACTGTGTAGTGACTGTGTAGTGACTGTGTAGTGACTGTACAGTGACTGTGTAGTGACTGTACAGTGACTGTGTAGTGACTGTACAGTGACTGTGTAGTGACTGTACAGTGACTGTGTAGTGACTGTACAGTGACTGTGTAGTGACTGTACAGTGACTGTGTAGTGACTGTACAGTGACTGTGTAGTGACTGTGTAGTGACTGTACAGTGACTGTACAGTGACTGTACAGTGACTGTGTAGTGACTGTGTAGTGACTGTGTAGTGACTGTACAGTGACTGTGTAGTGACTGTGTAGTGACTGTACAGTGACTGTACAGTGACTGTACAGTGACTGTGTAGTGACTGTGTAGTGACTGTACAGTGACTGTACAGTGACTGTACAGTGACTGTGTAGTGACTGTGTAGTGACTGTGTAGTGACTGTGTAGTGACTGTGTAGTGACTGTGTAGTGACTGTGTAGTGACTGTACAGTGACTGTGTAGTGACTGTGTAGTGACTGTGTAGTGACTGTACAGTGACTGTGTAGTGACTGTGTATTGACTGTACAGTGACTGTGTAGTGACTGTGTAGTGACTGTACAGTGACTGTGTAGTGACTGTACAGTGACTGTGTAGTGACTGTACAGTGACTGTACAGTGACTGTGTAGTGACTGTACAGTGACTGTGTAGTGACTGTACAGTGACTGTGTAGTAACTGTACAGTGACTGTGTAGTGACTGTACAGTGACAGTGTAGTGACTGTACAGTGACTGTGTAGTGACTGTACAGTGACTGTGTAGTGACTGTGTAGTGACTGTACAGTGACTATGTAGTGACTGTACAGTGACTGTACAGTGACTGTACAGTGACTGTGTAGTGACTGTGTAGTGACTGTACAGTGACTGTGTAGTGACTGTACAGTGACTGTGTAGTGACTGTGTAGTGACTGTGTAGTGACTGTACAGTGACTGTGTACTGACTGTGTAGTGACTGTACAGTGACTGTGTAGTGACTGTACAGTGACTGTGTAGTGACTGTGTAGTGACTGTACAGTGACTGTGTAGTGACTGTACAGTGACTGTGTAGTGACTGTACAGTGACTGTGTAGTGACTGTACAGTGACTGTGTAGTGACTGTACAGTGACTGTGTAGTGACTGTACAGTGACTGTGTAGTGACTGTACAGTGACTGTGTAGTGACTGTGTAGTGACTGTGTAGTGACTGTACAGTGACTGTGGAGTGACTGTACAGTGACTGTACAGTGACTGTACAGTGACTGTGTAGTGACTGTGTAGTGACTGTACAGTGACTGTGTAGTGACTGTATAGTGACTGTACAGTGACTGTGTAGTGACTGTACAGTGACTGTACAGTGACTGTGTAGTGACTGTACAGTGACTGTGTAGTGACTGTACAGTGACTGTGTAATGACTGTACAGTGACTGTGTAGTGACTGTACAGTGACTGTACAGTGACTGTGTAGTGACTGTACAGTGACCTTGTAGTGACTGTACAGTGACTGTGTAGTGACTGTACAGTGACTGTGTAGTGACTGTGTAGTGACTGTACAGTGACTGTGTAGTTTTTGTACAGTGACTGTGTAGTGACTGTACAGTGACTGTACAGTGACTGTGTAGTGACTGTGTAGTGACTGTACAGTGACTGTGTAGTGACTGTGTAGTGACTGTACAGTGACTGTGTAGTGACTGTGTAGTGACTGTGTATTGACTGTACAGTGACTGTGTAGTGACTGTGTAGTGACTGTACAGTGACTGTGTAGTGACTGTACAGTGACTGTGTAGTGACTGTGTAGTGACTGTGTAGTGACTGTACAGTGACTGTGTAGTGACTGTGTAGTGACTGTAAAGTGACTGTGTAGTGACTGTACAGTGACTGTGTAGTGACTGTGTAGTGACTGTGTAGTGACTGTACAGTGACTGTGTAGTGACTGTGTAGTGACTGTACTGTGACTGTACAGTGACTGTGTAGTGACTGTGTAGTGACTGTGTAGTGACTGTACAGTGACTGTGTAGTGACTGTGTAGTGACTGTACAGTGACTGTGTAGTGACTGTACAGTGACTGTGTAGTGACTGTACAGTGACTGTGTAGTGACTGTACAGTGACTGTGTAGTGACTGTGTAGTGACTGTACAGTGACTGTACAGTGACTGTGTAGTGACTGTGTAGTGACTGTGTAGTGACTGTGTAGTGACTGTGTAGTGACTGTACAGTGACTGTGTAGTGACTGTGTAGTGACTGTACAGTGACTGTGTAGTGACTGTGTAGTGACTGTACAGTGACTGTGTAGTGACTGTGTAGTGACTGTGTAGTGACTGTGTAGTGACTGTACAGTGACTGTGTAGTGACTGTGTAGTGACTGTGTAGTGACTGTGTAGTGACTGTGTAGTGACTGTGT
Source organism: Caprella mutica (assembly GCA_947561585.1). Classification (NCBI taxonomy): domain Eukaryota; kingdom Metazoa; phylum Arthropoda; class Malacostraca; order Amphipoda; family Caprellidae; genus Caprella; species Caprella mutica. The sequence continues at coordinate 74,872 of CANNZV010000821.1, read as the reverse complement.
AGTGACTGTGTAGTGACTGTGTAGTGACTGTACAGTGACTGTGTAGTGACTGTGTAGTGACTGTGTAGTGACTGTGTAGTGACTGTGTAGTGACTGTGTAGTGACTGTGTAGTGACTGTACAGTGACTGTGTAGTGACTGTACAGTGACTGTACAGTGACTGTGTAGTGACTGTACAGTGACTGTGTAGTGACTGTGTAGTGACTGTGTAGTGACTGTGTAGTGACTGTACAGTGACTGTGTAGTGACTGTACAGTGACTGTGTAGTGAATGTACAGTGACTGTGTAGTGACTGTACAGTGACTGTGTAGTGACTGTACAGTGACTGTGTAGTGACTGTACAGTGACTGTACAGTGACTGTGTAGTGACTGTACAGTGACTGTGTAGTGACTGTACAGTGACTGTGTAGTGACTGTACAGTGACTGTGTAGTGACTGTACAGTGACTGTACAGTGACTGTGTAGTGACTGTACAGTGACTGTTAGTGACTGTGTAGTGACTGTGTAGTGACTGTGTAGTGACTGTGTAGTGACTGTGTAGTGACTGTACAGTGACTGTGTAGTGACTGTACAGTGACTGTGTAGTGACTGTACAGTGACTGTGTAGTGACTGTACAGTGACTGTGTAGTGACTGTGTAGTGACTGAACAGTGACTGTGTAGTGACTGTGTAGTGACTGTACAGTGACTGTACAGTGACTGTACAGTGACTGTGTAGTGACTGTACAGTGACTGTACAGTGACTGTGTAGTGACTGTGTAGTGACTGTACAGTGACTGTACAGTGACTGTGTAGTGACTGTGTAGTGACTGTACAGTGACTGTACAGTGACTGTGTAGTGACTGTGTAGTGACTGTGTAGTGACTGTGTAGTGACTGTGTAGTGACTGTACAGTGACTGTACAGTGACTGTGTAGTGACTGTGTAGTGACTGTACAGTGACTGTGTAGTGACTGTACAGTGACTGTACAGTGACTGTGTAGTGACTGTACAGTGACTGTGTAGTGACTGTACAGTGACTGTACAGTGACTGTGTAGTGACTGTGTAGTGACTGTGTAGTGACTGTACAGTGACTGTGTAGTGACTGTGTAGTGACTGTACAGTGACTGTGTAGTGACTGTGTAGTGACTTTACAGTGACTGTGTAGTGACTGTGTAGTGACTGTGTAGTGACTGTGTAGTGACTGTGTAGTGACTGTGTAGTGACTGTGTAGTGACTGTGTAGTGACTGTACAGTGACTGTGTAGTGACTGTGTAGTGACTGTACAGTGACTGTGTAGTGACTGTGTAGTGACTGTACAGTGACTGTGTAGTGACTGTGTAGTGACTGTACAGTGACTGTGTAGTGACTGTGTAGTGACTGTACAGTGACTGTGTAGTGACTGTGTAGTGACTGTGTAGTGACTGTACAGTGACTGTGTAGTGACTGTGTAGTGACTGTACAGTGACTGTGTAGTGACTGTGTAGTGACTGTGTAGTGACTGTACAGTGACTGTGTAGTGACTGTACAGTGACTGTGTAGTGACTGTACAGTGACTGTGTAGTGACTGTACAGTGACTGTGTAGTGACTGTACAGTGACTGTGTAGTGACTGTGTAGTGACTGTACAGTGACTGTACAGTGACTGTACAGTGACTGTTTAGTGACTGTACAGTGACTGTGTAGTGACTGTACAGTGACTGTACAGTGACTGTACAGTGACTGTGTAGTGACTGTACAGTGACTGTGTAGTGACTGTGTAGTGACTGTACAGTGACTGTGTAGTGACTGTGTAGTGACTGTACAGTGACTGTGTAGTGACTGTGTAGTGACTGTACAGTGACTGTACAGTGACTGTGTAGTGACTGTACAGTGACTGTACAGTGACTGTGTAGTGACTGTACAGTGACTGTGTAGTGACTGTACAGTGACTGTGTAGTGACTGTGTAGTGACTGTACAGTGACTGTACAGTGACTGTGTAGTGACTGTGTAGTGACTGTACAGTGACTGTGTAGTGACTGTACAGTGACTGTACTTTGACTGTGTAGTGACTGTACTGTCCTCAGTGAGATAAAGCACCTAGTTAGTACCTAACTAGGTGCAAAGTATACCAGTGTCACTAGAGACAGATGGTGTGTGTTTGAACAGCTACTGAAATAGTCATGACAAAGTGGCAAATTTGTTTGCAAATCATACGAATTAAACACAAGTAAAAAATGTATGTATATGAACATCTCAGTGCTCGCACACCCGCAGTACTCGGAAAGTGGACTATAACAAGGACTTGATAGGTCAAACATCAATTAGATTGGTTCATGACAAATTTTTACGCCCACTTTCCGAATCCTAAAAGTGTTCACAGTCACCCCACAATACTTTTGTTTTTCAGAATACTAAGTAGCTATATATAATTTAGTGTGGAACCATTTTCAATGTTATTGCGACTGTGCATTTTAAGGTTTTCCATAGTTTAAATTTTAGATCATCTTTTTATATATATACCTATGACAATGAGGTACAAGTCCATCAGAATCACCGTCAGGGTGAGTACGAATGAAAACAATACAATTAGAAAATAATTAAAATGCTACTTTGAGTGCCTAGTATCACATTCATCTTATATTAAAGCTCATGAAAATCTTGCAAAAAATAACTGTACTTGAGACCTCAATTATCAAGATATTTTTTCAATGTAAACTGAAGCTAATTAATATTCAGTACACTAGAACGTGAAAAACCCACAAAACCTAATTAAGAGTGCAAAGTTAGAGATATCGTGCGTTGTGATAGTGCATTGTACTATCTGTGAATTTCTTAGTAACTGACGCTGCCGTTGAGAATTAAGTGAATATATTTTATTAGATATTTAAAGAAAATGATGAGATGGCAACATTTCATTTATATTCAATGTCACTATCGATTTAACAACAAGAGACAACAAGTTGTACAAATGTTTACCGCCCCTTTAATGTGGTTGTTATATATAAGATATAAAAAGTACCTTCTATAGACATAGAAATTATAGAGCGACTACCATCAATAGATAAGTGATTAATAACTCAATTAGTCAAAGGAAAAACGTCTGCTTCGGAAATATAGGGAATGAACTACAAGGGACTGGAAGAAGCAGTCGAGAAGGAAATTGGAGCTCCTTGAACAAAGTCACCTAACACCGGCCGGTGACATTTCTAATGGATGCAGAAAAGCTACTTCGTGAATGCAGTCACTTACCTACCAATTAATGTGACGAAAAGGGACACAAGCAACGGTGGATGAACCCACGGATGAAGAGGTGATAGTAGATAAAGCCTATATATATATAATTATGGTTCTATAGACAAATTCCCCTCTGCCCCCGGAAACCTTCATTCATTTGTGGAATTTTCCATGATGAAATTCTGTTGGTGGAATTTTCTTTGAGGGAATTTTTCAGAGTGGTATTTTCCGTCTATACTGCCTGTACAGGGTGCCCACAAAAATGTATACAGGCATCCCCCGCTTTAGTTACCAAATCACGACTCAGTTTAGTTACCAAACGGTAACCTAAGCGAATAAAAGTAACAAGAAATTTATAATTGTCACTCCTCGATTATATATCTCATTTTCTATCAGTTATAGAAAGAAAATTTCTTTTAGAGTTATTAGAGTACTACGTATATAAGCATATCAATAATAATATACAGTCTTTCATTATTTGTGACTGTGATAGAAAAGTTTAAAGTCATGCATTTATTGAATGATTTAAAATCCTTCCACAGCTTAACTCTCACTCAGTATAGTTGAGTAATTAATAGATACTTAGACTTCTATAATTATAGTGCTACATATAACAAACGGCAATTTTGTGCTCTATGAAATATTTTTGGTAGTAGGGTACTAAGTTCCAACCTATTGGTTGGTTCTACAATTTCGGACACATCAAAAAAAAATATTATTATTATTTAACTTCTATTTTAATTGGTATCATTGATACCAATTGAAATAAAAGTTAAATAATGATTTTTATAAAAATATTATCACGTGTTCGAAAATATGGAGCTAACCCTAAAATAGGACATGTTGAATTTCTGAACCAATTGCTTCTAATAAGCTCATCTGGATTATAATTTTGATGTTTTTTTAGTTACCGTGAAATAAACACAGAAAATGGTCTCCGTTTTCTATGTCTACGAACGGTTCTTATTTCGAAACATGACTCGAAATAAGTACCACTTTTACTAAAGTGAGTTGTACTTAAAGCGAGGCTTGCCTGTATTCAATAGCTAATTATTCTACTCTAAATTAAAAAGAAAATCTGGAATTATTTTAAATTTGTAGAACAAGGTTGTATAACATATAACAGAAAAGAAATTAATCAATCATTCTTGCTCACAATTAATTATATTAGAAATATTCACATTCTACTTCCACTCTTTCTAAGATTCAATAGAAGAACAAGGCTGCATACCAACTTATCACGTATTATCGTAAATTTAATGGTAATTAGGTATTTGGGTTCACTTTTAGGTACCTAATGTTTTTTAGGGTAATGGTATTTAGATACCGGTATAGGCAGCCATTTATAATATGTCTAAAAACTTTATTATAGTTTAAAAATTTTCAAGATTTAATGGATTCTTTTTCTTCGCATGAAAATTTGAGGTTAGAAGTGAAATCACAAGAATTAATAACTTAAATTACATATTATGATAAAAATGTAGAACCAAATTTGAAATGATTTACAGTTTTCTAATAAGTAACCTTAGCTCTAATGAATAGAGTGATATCAAAATGGAGGGGAGGGGACCTTCAAAAGAAAGACACTATACCAGTGATATTGTCTTTCAGTTCCGTTTTGTGAACCTAGCGTGTTATTGAGCCATGCCATTGATCATTATAACAGAGTCACGGGAATGAGACTCATAAAAGCCTGATGAATCTATTTAACTCTTTGATACTCACATTCTTACAAAAGTTAATATATTTTATACACATTAACAAAGCGGTCTTTTAGGAAATTATTGAAAATTTGTTAGAAGTAGAATCAACATCCAGTCTACAAATATTTATTTTCCTTCATCATTGAATCATCTGAAAATGATTGTAAATAAAAGTACACGTACATCCGTACATCTAATTTCTTCAGTAGTTTTGTCGAAATGATTTGACATCTTGATGTTAGGTATTTGGTGACAATTTTGATGAAAGTCATCAGAAAAATGTAAATATAGCTAACTACCTATATAGTTATTAGTATCAAAGATATACACATGTACAAATAAATAATATTTAATACCATTCCACTGAAATTCAAAAGTATTAGTGTGTTTTAAGGGGAATAGATCCGCTTTAATATTAATAGTAATTAAGTATTAAATATCAATTAGATGAATATTTAAAACTAAACAAAAGAATTGCTGAACATTCCATATATGGATGAATTAACTACGAAGTCAATTAAAAGACAGTTAGAGTGTTTTTGTGTCGCACCAAATCACGGGCAACTGACACGCCATCTATAATACTACCTTAAAAGACTGTAGATCATTATTAATGTAGTCACTAATCTATACGAATGGCTATAAGAATAATATAGAGGGACAAAATTAGTAATGTGACCCTAATATTTGACTATCAGAGAAAAGAGTCACTGTGATGATGTACTATTAGAGAAAAGAGTCACTGTGATGGTGTACTATCAGAGAAAAGAGTCACTGTGATGATGTACTATCAGAGAAAAGAGTCACTGTGATGATGTACTATCAGAGAAAAGAGTCACTGTGATGATGTACTATCAGAGAAAAGAGTCACTGTGATGATGTACTATCAGAGAAAAGAGTCACTGTGATGATGTACTATCAGAGAAAAGAGTCACTGTAATGATGTACTATCAGAGAAAAGAGTCACTGTAATGATGTACTATCAGAGAAAAGTGACACTGTGATGATGTACTATCAGAGAAAAGAGTCACTGTGATGATGTACTATCAGAGAAAAGAGTCACTGTGATGATGTACTGTCAGAGAAAAGAGTCACTGTGATGATGTACTATCAGAGAAAAGAGTCACTGTAATGATGTACTATCAGAGAAAAGTGACACTGTGGTGATGTACTATCAGAGAAAAGTGACACTGTGATGATGTACTATCAGAGAAAAGTGACACTGTGATGATGTACTATCAGAGAAAAGTGACACTGTGATGATTTACTATCAGAGAAAAGTGACACTGTGATGATGTACTATCAGAGAAAAGTGACACTGTGATGATGTACTATCAGAGAAAAGTGACACTGTGATGATGTACTATCAGAGAAAAGTGACACTGTGATGATTTACTATCAGAGAAAAGTGACACTGTGATGATGTACTATCAGAGAAAAGTGACACTGTGATGATGTACTATCAGAGAAAAGTGACACTGTGATAATACAAATTTCTCAAATCGCAGTTTTCTAATTTCCTATTATTTTCAAATTTTACAAATTTGACATCATGTACTCAGACTTTCTTAAAAAACCTCTACGAACATTACAGTTAGTTAAGTTATTTTTTGGAAATATGAACCTAGTTATCTAAGAAAGGTCACTGAGTGTACTCTTTTCTTTGCCTGTACATTCATTTCAATTAGCCACCCTGCTCTTTGTTAAGCAGGTATATCCATGCTATTTCGAGCCTTTTAATGTAAATGAACGTCTATTAGAAACATGCTGCACTTTACTCATTTTCTATTGACTCCATCTTCTGATATTGATCAGTAAGTAACTATAAAAAGGTAGTCATTCAGTGACTTATAGTTAGTGTGCTATAGTGATATATAGTGAGGTATAGTGTACAATATAGTGTGCTATAGTGATATATAGTGGGGTATAGTGAACAATATAGTGTGCTATAGTGATATCCAGTAAGGTATAGTGTTCAATATAGTGTGCTATAGTGATATACAGTGAGGTATAGTGTACAATATAGTGTGCTATAGTGATATATAGTGAGGTATAGTGAACAATATAGTGGGCTATAGTGATATATAGTGAGGTATAGTGAACAATATAGTGTTCTATAGTGATATACAGTGAGGTATGGTGAACAATATAGTGTGCTATAGTGATATATAGTGAGGTATAGTGAACAATATAGTGGGCTATAGTGATATATAATGAGGTATAGTGAACAATATAGTGTGTTACAGTGATATATAGTGAGGTATAGTGAACAATATAGTCACGGTATATTCTTCCAGTTGATGAGTTCTGATGTTTCAATGGTAAGGAATTATTGTCACTTCATAAGAATTATTGAACATTTTCGCTAACGGAAAGTCACTTAAAATAATCTCTGACAGCTTAGGGGAAATTATACTAATTTCATATGTGTATCAAAATATCTAAATATTATTCCTCAGGGCTCAGTCCTTGGTCCTCTACTCTTTATTATTTACATAAATGACCTTGACGTAGGACTCGTCAGTTGGGTATCCAAGTTTGCTGATGACACAAAGATTGGCATCAACGCTGCAAGTCCAGAGGCCATCGGACAACTTCAACGTGATCTTTTCAAGATCGGAGAATGGTCGGAAAAGTGGCAGATGCCCTTCAATTTGGACAAGTGTAGAGTAATTCATGCTGGTCGTAAGAACGCTGAAGCTGCCTACACGCCACTTAGAGCCCCAATAGGACCCACTGATGTACAGAAGGATCTTGGAGTTATGATCACCAGGGATCTCAAGTTCTCTCGACAGTATCTGGAAGCTGAGAAGAGAGAAAATAAGATCCTAGGGTACATCAAGAGGCAATTCAGATACAGAAACAGAGAGACACTCCTCACCCTGTACAACTCTCTTGTAAGACCTCTTTTGGAGTTTGCGGTCCAGTTCTGGTCACCGACGTTGCGAGCAGATGTCCAGCGGTTGGAACGGGTGCAAGCGAGGGCGACTAAACTTGTACCTGAAATCCGATCCAAGGGATACGCACGTCGGTTAGAAGACCTGGGCCTCTTCACGCTTGAGCAGCGACGTTTGAGGGGTCAACTCATTGAGACTTTTAAGATCCTTCGAGGGATAAGTCGAGTTGATTCTGAAGACTACTTTTCACTGTGTGTGAACCCCACCCGCAACCACGGGTGGAAGGTGGTTTTCATGCTGGTAAAGATCTCTAATGTGCGGAACAGACTGCCAGAAAATGTTGTCAGCAGCCTGACTGTTGACACATTCAAAAGGCGACTTGACAGGATACTCAGTGAGCTGGCTTACTGAGCTGTCAAGCGCCTCTCTGACTTGACCTCGGAGTTGAGATGAGAGTCTTAGCTATCTTAGTCTGATAGCACTCTTACTTCAACTCCAACCAACCAACTAAGAGAAAACCTGGCGCCTTTTCGCGGTGAGAGAGATCAGATCACACCCTGCGTTCTGTCACCGTCTCAGGGACTGCCTTTGGGCGGACCCAGTGAAGGGGTTAGTGATTAGCGGGTTTGACTGACCAAGTCGAGGATAAACCTTGGAGCTAATGATTGTACCCAAACTGTGCTCCCACGCTTGGTGGAGGTTCTTCCTATATCAGGTTTGGGAGTACGGTTTGTAGTGCATAGCTTCCAAGTGGGGAGTGATGGAGAGAGATTCACAGCTGGCTGTGAACAGGGGCATTGCTTGGATGGGCACATTGTGCCTTTTGATGGTCCCTTTATCCTTGTGACTCCTTGTGACTCTGTTTCTCTGTGTTGATTGGTGCCATGTTACTGGTTTCTATCTGTTTCTCTGCGTTGATTGATGCCATGTTACTGGTTTCTCTCTGTTTCTTCGTGTTGATTGGTGCCATGTTACTGGTTTCTCTCTGTTTCTCTGCGTTGATTGATGCCATGTTACTGGTTTCTCTCTGTTTCTTCGTGTTGATTGGTGCCATGTTACTGGTTTCTCTCTGTTTCTTCGTGTTGATTGGTGCCATGTTACTGGTTTCTCTCTGTTTCTTTGTGTTGATTGGTGCCATGTTACTGGTTTCTCTCTGTTTCTTCGTGTTGATTGGTGCCATGTTACTGGTTTCTCTCTGTTTCTTCGTGTTGATTGATGCCATGTTACTGGTTTCTCTCTGTTTCTTCGTGTTGATTGGTGCCATGTTACTGGTTTCTCTCTGTTTCTTCGTGTTGATTGGTGCCATGTTACTGGTTTCTCTCTGTTTCTTTGTGTTGATTGGTGCCATGTTACTGGTTTCTCTCTGTTTCTTCGTGTTGATTGGTGCCATGTTACTGGTTTCTCTCTGTTTCTTCGTGTTGATTGATGCCATGTTACTGGTTTCTCTCTGTTTCTTCGTGTTGATTGGTGCCATGTTACTGGTTTCTCTCTGTTTCTTCGTGTTGATTGGTGCCATGTTACTGGTTCCTCTCTGTTTCTTTGTGTTGATTGGTGCCATGTTACTGGTTTCTCTCTGTTTCTTCGTGTTGATTGGTGCCATGTTACTGGTTTCTCTCTGTTTCTTTGTGTTGATTGGTGCCATGTTACTGGTTTCTCTCTGTTTCTTTGTGTTGACTGGTGCCATGTTACTGGTTTCTCTCTGTTTCTTCGTGTTGATTGGTGCCATGTTACTGGTTTCTCTCTGTTTCTTTGTGTTGATTGGTGCCATGTTACTGGTGTCTCTCTGTTTCTTCGTGTTGATTGGTGCCATGTTACTGGTTTCTCTCTGTTTCTCTGTGTTGATTGGTGCCATGTTACTGGTTTCTCTCTGTTTCTTTGTGTTGATTGGTGCCATGTTACTGGTTTCTCTCTGTTTCTTTGTGTTGATTGGTGCCATGTTACTGGTTTCTCTCTGTTTCTTCGTGCTGATTGGTGCCATGTTACTGGTTTCTCTCTGTTTCTTCGTGTTGATTGGTGCCATGTTACTGGTTTCTCTTCGTTTCTTTGTGTTGATTGGTGCCATGTTACTTGTTTCTCTCTGTTTCTTTGTGTTGATTGGTGCCATGTTACTGGTTTCTCTCTGTTTCTTTGTGTTGATTGGTGCCATGTTACTGGTTTCTATCTGTTTCTCTGTGTTGATTGGTGCCATGTTACTGGTTTCTCTCTGTTTCTTTGTGTTGATTGGTGCCATGTTACTGGTTTCTCTCTGTTTCTTTGTGTTGATTGGTGCCATGTTACTGGTGTCTCTCTGTTTCTTTGTGTTGATTGGTGCCATGTTACTGGTTTCTCTCTGTTTCTTTGTGTTGATTGGTGCCATGTTACTGGTTTCTCTGTGTTTCTTTGTGTTGATTGGTGCCATGTTACTGGTTTCTCTCTGTTTCTTCGTGTTGATTGGTGCCATGTTACTGGTTTCTCTCTGTTTCTTCGTGTTGATTGGTGCCATGTTACTGGTTTCTCTCTGTTTCTTTGTGTTGATTGGTGCCATGTTACTGGTTTTTCTCTGTTTCTTCGTGTTGATTGGTGCCATGTTACTGGTTTCTCTTCGTTTCTTTGTGTTGATTGGTGCCATGTTACTGGTTTCTATCTGTTTCTTCGTGTTGATTGGTGCCATGTTACTGGTTTCTCTCTGTTTCTTCGTGTTGATTGATGCCATGTTACTGGTTTCTCTCTGTTTCTTCGTGTTGATTGGTGCCATGTTACTGGTTTCTCTCTGTTTCTTCGTGTTGATTGGTGCCATGTTACTGGTTCCTCTCTGTTTCTTTGTGTTGATTGGTGCCATGTTACTGGTTTCTCTCTGTTTCTTCGTGTTGATTGGTGCCATGTTACTGGTTTCTCTCTGTTTCTTTGTGTTGATTGGTGCCATGTTACTGGTTTCTCTCTGTTTCTTTGTGTTGATTGGTGCCATGTTACTGGTTTCTCTCTGTTTCTTCGTGTTGATTGGTGCCATGTTACTGGTTTCTCTCTGTTTCTTTGTGTTGATTGGTGCCATGTTACTGGTGTCTCTCTGTTTCTTCGTGTTGATTGGTGCCATGTTACTGGTTTCTCTCTGTTTCTCTGTGTTGATTGGTGCCATGTTACTGGTTTCTCTCTGTTTCTTTGTGTTGATTGGTGCCATGTTACTGGTTTCTCTCTGTTTATTTGTGTTGATTGGTGCCATGTTACTGGTTTCTCTCTGTTTCTTCGTGCTGATTGGTGCCATGTTACTGGTTTCTCTCTGTTTCTTCGTGTTGATTGGTGCCATGTTACTGGTTTCTCTCTGTTTCTTCGTGTTGATTGGTGCCATGTTACTGGTTTCTCTTCGTTTCTTTGTGTTGATTGGTGCCATGTTACTTGTTTCTCTCTGTTTCTTTGTGTTGATTGGTGCCATGTTACTGGTTTCTCTCTGTTTCTTTGTGTTGATTGGTGCCATGTTACTGGTTTCTATCTGTTTCTCTGTGTTGATTGGTGCCATGTTACTGGTTTCTCTCTGTTTCTTTGTGTTGATTGGTGCCATGTTACTGGTTTCTCTCTGTTTCTTTGTGTTGATTGGTGCCATGTTACTGGTGTCTCTCTGTTTCTTTGTGTTGATTGGTGCCATGTTACTGGTTTCTCTCTGTTTCTTTGTGTTGATTGGTGCCATGTTACTGGTTTCTCTCTGTTTCTTTGTGTTGATTGGTGCCATGTTACTGGTTTCTCTCTGTTTCTTCGTGTTGATTGGTGCCATGTTACTGGTTTCTCTCTGTTTCTTCGTGTTGATTGGTGCCATGTTACTGGTTTCTCTCTGTTTCTTCGTGTTGATTGGTGCCATGTTACTGGTTTCTCTCTGTTTCTTCGTGTTGATTGGTGCCATGTTACTGGTTTCTCTTCGTTTCTTTGTGTTGATTGGTGCCATGTTACTGGTTTCTATCTGTTTCTCTGTGTTGATTGGTGCCATGTTACTGGTTTCTCTCTGTTTCTTTGTGTTGATTGGTGCCATGTTACTGGTTTCTCTCTGTTTCTTTGTGTTGATTGGTGCCATGTTACTGGTTTCTCTCTGTTTCTTTGTGTTGATTGGTGCCATGTTACTGGTGTCTCTCTGTTTCTTTGTGTTGATTGGTGCCATGTTACTGGTTTCTCTCTGTTTCTTTGTGTTGATTGGTGCCATGTTACTGGTTTCTCTCTGTTTCTTTGTGTTGATTGGTGCCATGTTACTGGTTTCTCTCTGTTTCTTTGTGTTGATTGGTGCCATGTTACTGGTTTCTATATGTTTATTTGTGTTGATTTGTGCCATGTTACTGGTTTCTCTGTTTCTTTGTGTTGATTGGTGCCATGTTACTGGTTTCTCTCTGTTTCTTTGTGTTGATTGGTGCCATGTTACTGGTTTCTCTCTGTTTCTTTGTGTTGATTGGTGCCATGTTACTGGTTTCTCTCTGTTTCTTTGTGTTGATTGGTGCCATGTTACTGGTTTCTCTCTGTTTCTTCGTGTTGATTGAGCTATAAGGTTATTGGTTATAAAACTACAAACCATTCCAAATTTGGTTCAATATTTTTATTATAATATTGAATTTAAGCTTAAGATATTCTTGAAAAAAGTCTACCCACCAAAACTCAGTCAAAGAAAAAATTTGTCGGCAAGCAAATTGCCGACAAATTCAAAACAACAACAAAGTCTTATATAGCTTTTAGACCAGGGGTGGGCAAATCCAGCACTCAGTGCTATTCTGGCCCTCAGAGCAGCATTCGTGCCCATCAGGAAAAAAGTGCTATATTTTCTTCCAAAGAAAACTTAGAATTTTTAGCCCTCACTGCTCTAAAAATTACTAGGATAATATAGAAGAGTATGGTCAACTAATTGAAGAACAGTATATTTGTAATGACCTTGATACTTTGATAGTCAATTTTAAAAATTGTTAATAGTTAAACACAGTATTTTGCTTTCCAAACTGGAAGCCTATGGTGTTCGTGGTGTGACTCTTAATTGGTTTAGGAGTTACTTGGAAAACCGTAGACAGTGTGTTAAAGTCGGCAGTTCTTATTCGCGTTATGGTAGTATTTCGATTGGTGTACCTCAGGGAAGTGTGTTGGGGCCGCTTTTGTTTATTTTGTATGTCAATGAATTTTCCAATATCTCGCCTTTCTTGAAATCTATCTTATTTGCTGATGATACAACTATCTCTGCTGCAGGTTCAAATTTCCAGGAATTATGTAGTCTTCTGAATAGGGAGCTGGAGTCTATCTCATCGTGGTCTATTTCAAACAGATTGGCACTGAATGCTGAAAAAACTGGTGCGGTCCTTTTCTCGAATAGAATGTATGATGTCGACCTCTCACGCAGTCTGATTGTGAATGATGTCCGAGTGGACTTCTCAGAGAGTGTATCATTTCTTGGTCTTACCATTGATAGCAGACTGAAGTATAGAGATCATATTGATATAGTGTGTAGAAAGTTGTCTAAGGTGACTGGCATTATATACAAAGTAAGAGAGTTCCTACCACAAAAGTCTTTAATCAGTTTGTACTATAGTCTGTTCTACCCTTATCTAATGTACGGAAATATTCTATGGGGTGGAACTTATGATGTTCATTTGCATACTATTGAGATGCTCCAAAAACGAGTAATAAGAATCATCACCGGTAGCGAGTACTTAGCCCACACTGACCCCCTTTTTTATATCACTGGTATTTTGAAATTAGATGATCTCCATAATTATTTATTGCTTGTGTATTTGTTTAGAAATAGAACTAATTTTAACTACTCCAACTTACCCTATGAAACTAGGCATGCTTCTGATCCAGTTATAGGTCGTCACAGGTTAACTTTAACGGAGCACAGTGTTCATTTTTCTGCAGCTAAACTGTGGCAGTCTCTACCTCCAAATATAAAAACTATTAACTCTTTGAATATCTTTAAATCAACTCTTAAAAAGTACTATCTTGCCAAATATGCTGATCATAATTAGTTTAGGTACATTGTGATCTGTGACTTGTTGTTAATAATTGTAAGTTTGTGTATTCTTATCTTTATCATTTGTAGCTTTTGGTGTGTTTTCTCTGTCTGTGCAATCATTTAGGTCTAATACAAAAATATTATCTATTTAGTGTAAATGTCGCATATATTTTATGACAGGATAAAACCATTCCTGTCTCTTGTTTTAACCTTGCCCGAAAATTTCTTATTAATAAGAAATTATATATGGGCTTGTAGAACTGTATTGTTTTTATTTACTTTTCTTCAATAAATATCCTTATCCTTATCCTTATCCTTATCCGTTAATAAGGTATTTTTTGTTCATTGTTACAATAGTGCCGGTGTTGGCCTCTGTCTCTTTTTATCTAGATCAGTTAATTTTATATCTTTCATACGCTTGTCTTGGGATATTCAAACACTGTGGGAAAAATTTATGCAATCCTTTTTAATTTCTTTTTTTAATAAGTTAGGTAGCCATAGTAATTAATCCTGTGAATTTAGGAGTTACTTATTATTACTTATGCAAGATAGCTTATATTTGATTTATTGTGAATAATTTTTAAATGAAGAAAAAAATTATTATATCATTTATTAATTCTTTTTAATGCAAATGATAAATCTACTACCAACACTTATGTGCAAAATATGTATCGTTGTACATGTACGTACTTCAATTAAACCTACCACCTCATTATATAATTATTCAATATCCCCAGCAATTTAAAAAACGGAAAGAAAATTGGCACTGAGATTCCATCTTTCGTCACTGAAAAACACAACATGTGCCCACCCCTGTTCTAGACTGCTATAAATGGCTACCCATACCGTTACCTAAATACCATTAGCCTAAATGGTACTAGGAATTTTCGCTGTAAGAAAATTCGGCGTAGGAAATTTCGTCGCAAGAAAATTCGCCACAAGGAATTTTCGCCGTAAATTTTACTTTTAACTCTCGGCTTAAGAACCCCAGACAAATAAAGTAATCACCACAAGAATTGCTAGGGTCCTTCTCCAACCCCCGTTAATAGAATACTGATAAAAAGAGAAAGCAGACTGTTTATTTATGAAAGGCAATATCGCTATGTCAAAAGGAAATTAAGTACAAGGGATTGGAAGAAGCAGTCAGAAAGGAAAGTTGCTTCGTGAACAAAGCTTCGTGAACCGTCGGTGATAATGCTCATGGATGCAGAAAAGCTACCAAGGAATGAGACGAAAAATGACACAAGTACCGGTGACTGCACTCACGGATGGAAGAGGAAAATGTAGAGGTGATAGTAAATGAAGAATACGAGACTACCTACCTAATACAAAAATCTAAGACCTCGTAGTTGAAGAGCATAAACCTAACGCTATCCTCTAAAATTGCAAGTAGTGTTATAAAAATTGATAAACATGGTAAAAATAAAAAATAAATCAATTTTATTTGATGGACAATGAAACATAACACAAGTTGACAGTGTAATTGCATTTGGTAACAAGTTTACCAACTGATATCATGTAAATTTTCATGACATCATCAAAATTAAGTTTAATAAAAATATATAGAACAATCTAAGAACAAAGTTTGATTGCCCATTCAATTTTGTTTTTCCTTTGTATGAAATTGTTATTGTTTGCTATCAAGTGTCTTCTTAAACTGTTGTGACTCTCTTAATTCTGACAATGAATGTGGTGATCACTTAATTTGTTTGGGGTTTTCAAGTGGAGAGTTGAAAAAATCTTTACGGCGAAAATTCCTTGCAGCGAAATTTCTTACGGCAAATTTCTTACGGCGAAATTTCTTACGGCGAATTTTATTACGGCGAAATTTCTTACTGCGAAATTTCCTGTCACGCCCTAAAAAAAAGTATTTTGGTACCTTAAACTATATCTAAATATTTAATTGCCATTTAATTTACGATAATACGATATAAAGTTCGTTTTTTTAGAAAGACAGACGGTGACTCCCATTTGCCGACCCCCACCAAATATAATATAAATTATTTTTTTCTCAGGTACTTTTGCCCATAAAAACCGAAAATCATAACCGTTTTTTGTAGAGACTAATACTTTTTGAGATATGAGGGTTTGAAGTTATTTATTCCTTATGCATTACTGAAGGATTGAGAACTTTGAAAAAACTCGTGTTTCACGCTTTTTGGCCAAAGATAGCCGTATTTTAGTTTGTTGTATCCGCTAGTTTGTTGAACTGCACACTTTATGATTGATTAATGACCTGGCAGGGGGGTATGAGGGCAGCACGCCCCCATTACACATATGAATATCAGTATTTAAAGGTCCTCTCCACTCTAAATTAAAAAATTCTGGTATTGCTTTAAATTTGTAGAGCTAAGGTTATATAACATATCGCAGTAAACAGAATTGAAATAGATCAAGTATTCTGTTCACAATTAATTATATAAGAAATATTCGCAATTTGTTTTTTCTCATTCTGAGATTCATAATTTCATTAGAAGAAAAAGGCCCCCATACTTCAGTAGGATGTTTGTTCGTATATACATAGCACATACCTATTCAAAATTTCAAATCACAGATCTGCGTTCAAATAGAAAGTGTATAAAAATTAACAGTTCTCAATATCGTAAAATGTTATGATATATGAAAACGATTAGTAAGAAATACTTAATCATGTGATTGAATTCTTTATATAGATCCATTGTCTTAGAACTACACTATTACGATAAATATTAAAGTGAATCTTAGAATACCTACCGTAACTTCTGTGGATAAGGCGGATTATGGATACGCTAAGACCGGCCTAGCTATGCTAGAGCCTATGTACCTATAATATTAAAGTTAGGTAACAGTAAATCTGAGTAAGGCAGGGTTTGCAACATAGTTTGAGTCTCAGTGTCTGCATGATATGTTGTTAAAAAATAGGTCATACGAATTAGCCTAAGCCCTAATGCATGCTGAATGATGGGAAATTGAACATCGGTCAAAAATAAAGTCATATAGATACAAAGTATAATATTAGACCAAAGCTCAATTGACTCAATTCTCCATATTATAGTACATTTTAAGTTAATGTAAGAATACCTAATAGGAGTGCTGTGGTATCACGCTGAAATGGAAATTCAATCAAATTAATCAAAAAACATTCAATAAGTAGGCAGGTGTCTTTGTCAAGCATTTTTAGTTTGTTACAAAGTAACTCGATTAACACAAAGAACATCTTGAGTGACAATACGGTACCGGTAGCAATGATATCTATTGATATCTATTATCTATCAATCAGCTTTGTTATTGTTTTGATTTTGTCGGATCGTGTTAGCCTATCAAACCGGGGGGCTTTTTCTTTGCTTGAAATTCAGAGGTGTAGTTGAAAGAACGGAAAAAAATCTTAAATTACATATTATAATAAAACTATTGAACCAAATTTGAAATGGTTTGCAGTTTTATAATCAGTAACATTAGTTCTAATGAATAGAGTAATAAAAAAATAAGAGTGGGGAGGACTTTTAAGTAATAAATGAAAAATATCACGGAAACTGAAAATATTCGATATATGTATTTGGGGGGGCGTGCCGCCCCCAAGCCCCCTGCCAGGTCATGTAAACAATCATGAAGTGTGCAGTACAAAAAACTAGCAGATACAACAAATTACATTACAGTTTCATGTAAAAAATCTATAATGTTTGAGTAATTTAAATGAAAACACGAAATTTTTCAAAGTTCTCAATCCTTCAGTAATACATAGGAAATAAATAACTTTAAACCCTCATATCTCAAAAACATTTAGTTTCTACAAAAAACGGTTATGATTTTCGGATTCCATGGACAAATATACATATAGAAAAATTTAAATTAAATTTGGTGGTTGTCGTCAAATGGGAGAGATCCAAATATTCTTAATGAAAAAATATTTAGAAAAAATTACTGTCATTGTTAGATGATGTAAAACAATTTGTTGACGTTTTGTTGAAGGCAAAATTTCTGATAGAGAAATAGAATTATTCTTAATTTAAATGTGTATTAATGTCCAATGATATTTTATGTACAACAGATATGTATTTTAACTAAGCAACTTAATCGTTTCTCTGTAATTTTTCACGCAATATTACAGTTCGAAAAGAAGAAAAGGAAGCATTGACTCTCTATTCTTACCGGGTGATGAGAATACGGAAAGAAAATAATTTCATCTAACATCCATTACAGTCTTTGGTAGGGTAAGCTACGAGTTATCGGACAGTTCCTCATTTTCGATCATATAACATAAAATACATAATAATCTATAATATCGAATTAAAATTTCCAATTATATGGTACTTGTGAGTCATCTGTCACCACTTTTGGTCTATGGTTTCCTTTGATGTTAAGGTTAGCTTTGCTTTATTTAAAAAAAATTGTTTGTTTTGTTTCAGGCCAAAATGAATCTCGGAAACCTTCCAAGAATTGAAGGCACATGAAGTACCATCTGCTGCATCCGCTAGTTTGTTGTACTGCACACTTCATGATTGCCTAATGACCTGTCAGGGGGGAGGGGGTGGGACACTCCTCTCTATATACTTATATCATAATAATTATCAGAAATAAACTGCAAATGTATACAATTATTCTAATACAATATACATGTTAACCCAATCGGTGTGACAGGTGAGTGACCTTCTCCGAGTATACGTGTGATACCCGATCTGGTGACACAGGTACATTTGCAGTTTACTTCTAATACATATTATGATACATGTATAATAATTGTATATAGGTGAGCGTGACCTAGACACTCATGAAGAGTGCAGCACAACAAACTAGAGGGTACAATAAACTGTATTTTTTGGTGAAAGTTAACCCGAAAGTACCAATTATATATTTTTTATGTTATCAAAAGAAGGAACTGTCCGATAATTCGTAAACTACTCTGGATAGCAACTGGAAAGAAATTGAGAAATATTTCATTAATTGTTCTCCGTAACTACAGAGTTCCAAGAACTCCTAACCTACACATGAAGGTATTTCCTTGCCAGGGCTGGTATATTAACATTGCTGCAATCACAAAAAACTTACTGCATTGCTCATGCCTGACATAAGGTAGAATTAGAAAATAGAAAACAATGATCTTGATTATTCATTCTTCACTAATCATTAATTAATTAACGGACTTAGCAGTACCATAAGACACTCACAGCACTCGAAAAGTGGGCGTTAAAAATTTACCACAGCTCATGACCTAGTGATACCTTTGGAAATTACTCAATGACATCTCATGACCTAAGTTATCTCTCACACCTTCAGTACTGTGAGTTTGCGAGTTCTATGACGTACCCCTATCAATGATAATTTGCGATATCGCATTAAAAGAAGATGCCAATGCCCTTATTCTTTTTCTGCAGTGTAAAAACTTAGTAGAGTGGTTAGTATTGACCCTTTGATGTGAAACATATAGTTAGCTACAGTGAAACTTCATAGTTATGAAACACTCGAGTGATGGGGGACTTGAATTTTAAAACGCACTTGAGTTATGAAGTAGTTTTCTATATTTAAACTATAAAAATATATACGTGAAGAATTTCGTCATAGTTAGCCCTCAATGAAGATTTTTATCATATCTAGTGCACCCGAGATATGAAGTGGTTTTGAGTTATAAAGGAATCAATAACTCAGGAGTTTCCCTGTACCTTGAAATGAAATGTTTAAGTTCATATCAGGGAACCGCAGGACCTCCTCCTCAGCTGACCTTCACTCCACAGTTTAACTTTAGTGTTGGTGCGGTGAGGTGCTGTGGTGCTAATCTCTCTCAACCATGACTAAAGTCGTACTATCTCTTTGAGAAAAGAATAAATAAAAGGAAAAAAATAAATGATATACCAATGAGATGACCTATGAAATTCACTATAAAAATTACGTTTATTATACAGTTAGTTAACATATAAAGCCTTTATATATTTCGAAATATTGCACGGGAATAGTGTTACTAACGTACCAAGAAATTGCCAACATCAAATTCAGTTCTTGAATTCTAACGAAATCCAGCATCGCAATGACAGTAAGTTATTAGTACTGATTGGAAAGGAAATGTCGAGAATTTCTGTACTACTAACTATTCAATTTTTGTTTTTATTAGTTAGACATGATGGAACAATTTCCGAAAAGTGTTACTATTCAACTTCAATTTTGAAATACGTAGGAATCCCAGGACTGTCCGACCAAAACATGACAATTTGAAATGAATTTCTTAGCTATGACCAATTGAGACTATTAAAATTATCATTAACTATGTTTTCCATTGATTTCTTCTGACTACCTGTATTTAGCACCTACAATAGATAGATACGAGTCAATGATCAGAATATTAATGTAGGTACCTACACCGCACAGTGTATATTTCTGAAATCACACTGTACAGATAACACTATCACTGTATTTCCTAAGTACTAGACACATCATAAGAATGTATCTGGTATATAGGTACAGTTCTATTACAAAGTACAGTCTACCTAATTTTAACTGAACGTGCTGCTAAGTATCGGATTATTATTTGCATTCATGCGAGTGATAAGCACAGACAGTATTTTGCTTCATTATTTATCAACAATAGTCTATCATTAGGTTAGGAGAAGTCCTAGCATATGATTGTTGTTGTTTATTGGGATGTTTCATCTATACCTTCATCAGCATTTAACCTTATTACCTACTTTATTTAAGTTTTAGATGTATAGGTAGTACAGTATATCACAAATATGACACAGTAGCCAATAGCAATTTACAAGATGTTCAGTTATTAATTAAGATCCTCTTTTTCAGTGTACCGTGTAGTGGCTAGGAAGGATCTTTTCAGTGTACCGTGTAGTGGCTAGGAAGGATCTTTTCAGTGTACCGTGTAGTGGCTAGGAAGGATCTTTTCAGTGTACCGTGTAGTGGCTAGGAAGGATCTTTTCAGTGTACCGTGTAGTGGCTAGGAAGGATCTTTTCAGTGTACCGTGTAGTGGCTAGGAAGGATCTTCTCAGTGTACCGTGTAGTGGCTAGGAAGGATCTTTTCAGTGTACCGTGTAGTGGCTAGGAAGGATCTTTTCAGTGTACCGTGTAGTGGCTAGGAAGGATCTTTTCAGTGTACCGTGTAGTGGCTAGGAAGGATCTTTTCAGTGTACCGTGTAGTGGCTAGGAAGGATCTTTTCAGTGTACCGTGTAGTGGCTAGGAAGGATCTTTTCAGTGTACCGTGTAGTGCCTAGGAAGGATCATTTCAGTGTACCGTGTAGTGGCTAGGAAGGATCTTTTCAGTGTACCGTGTAGTGGCTAGGAAGGATCTTTTCAGTGTACCGTGTAGTGGCTAGGAAGGATCTTTTCAGTGTACCGTGTAGTGGCTAGGAAGGATCTTTTCAGTGTACCGTGTAGTGGCTAGGAATGATCTTTTCATTGTACCGTGTAGTGGCTAGGAATGATCTTTTCAGTGTACCGTGTAGTGGCTAGGAAGGATCTTTTCAGTGTACCGTGTAGTGGCTAGGAAGGATCTTTTCAGTGTACCGTGTAGTGGGTACACGCAATTAAAACAATTAAAGTAACTCCGCATTCGTACTTTTTTCTCTCAAAGCAGGCAGTGGCTACCCCCCCCCCCCCCTCCATATAGTCCCTAAAAACTGTCCTATCTTTGACACATGTCACAATTAAATCCCTCAGCACTCGACTGTGCCAATCCCTCTCATCTTACTCTATTTAAGTGACTATATATGGTACTCACTTTCAGAGTACTGTGGGTGTCAGACTACATATGGTAAATAGTAGTTATATGACAGTGAATTTGAAGGTACGGAACTTTACGGGGATTTGACTGTAAAATATAGGTAGTTTATTCATAAAAATTAATTCCATTTTTTTCAATTTCTCATTAATATTATAAGAAAAGATAGTTTATTTTTATGAAGTATATTTAGTCTTTTATAGTGCAGTCTTAGTTCAATCAGAATATCCTATAATAACTCTATAGGTCAGTCCTAATATAGAGAAGTGAAAAGCTAATAACACTAATGTTTTATTCATGTATTGAATGTCCATCCATTCACAGTGGCTGTTTTTGTTGTGTAATTAATACCACATTATTGTACAGTAATTCGATAGGCAGAGTTACAACTATTTAAAGTAATACTCTCCTTTCATTTCACTCTCAGTCTGTATTGCTTATGTTATTATTTCTTTCTTTTGATTCATCACAGTGTACCTGAATATAGCAAGAGATTACAAAAACAATGTTGACACAAAAGTCTAAATTTGTCTCTATTATTGAAATGATGTACGAATTTCCCTTTTCTTCCTAACTTTGAGGGTAAAAATATAGAGAAAAAACTGCTTAGACATTCTGAACTTAATTGTAATGAGGTGAGAGTGTAGATAATATAATATAATAATTTATATCTTATTAAAACACTAATAATTTGAACAAATGGGTAAGATAATATTCTACTGTCCACTCTTTCTCTTTCTTCCCTTTCCTCTTTCTCTCACTCTCTCTTTTCCTCTTTCTATTTCTTCCCTTTCCTTATCTCTCTTT
Organism: Caprella mutica; assembly: GCA_947561585.1. Lineage (NCBI taxonomy): Eukaryota > Metazoa > Arthropoda > Malacostraca > Amphipoda > Caprellidae > Caprella > Caprella mutica. Next base: position 52,633 of record CANNZV010000821.1, on the reverse strand, counting down.
TCCCATTCCTCTTCCTCTCTCACCTTTCCTCTTTCTCTTTCTTCCCTTTCCTCTTTCTCTTTCTTCCCTTTCCTCTTTCTTCCCCTTTCCTCTTTCTTTTTCTTCCCTTTCCTTTTTCTTCCCCTTTCCTCTTTCTCTTTCTTCCCTTTCCTCTTTCTTCCCAATTCCTCTTTCTCTCGCTCTCTTTTCCTCTTTCTATTTCTTCCCTTTCCTTATCTCTCTCTTCCCTTTCCTTATCTCTCTCTTCACTATCATTATCTCTCTCTTCACTATCCTTATCTCTCTCTTCCCTTTCCTTATCTCTCTCTTCACTATCATTATCTCTCTCTTCACTATCCTTATCTCTCTCTACCCTTTCCTCTTTCCTCTTTCTTCCCTTTCCTCTTTCTTCCCTTTCTTCGTTCTTCCCTTTCCTCTTTTTCTTTCTTCCCTTTCCTCTTTTTCTTTCTTCCCTTTCCTCTTTTTCTTTCTTCCCTTTTCCCTTTCTTCCCTTTTCCCTTTCCTCTTTCTTCCCTTTCCTCTTTCTTCCCTTTCCTCTTTCTTCCCTTTCCTCTTTCTTCCCTTTCCTCTTTCTTCCTCTTCCTCTTTCTTCCTCTTCCTCTCCTTTCCTCCCTTTCCTCTTTTTCTCACTGTCTCTTTCCTCTTTTTCTCACTGTCCTGCAGAATGTGCCTAGTCATGTACCGTGGTTGTCAATCTCACCATTTACCCAGTCCCGTTAAATCATTCCGCTCTTTATTATGTCCATTAAACTACTTTGTAATTAACTGTTTTATTGGGAATATTTTTATAGAGAATCACTAGCTGTTTATTGTGTGCATCATGACAGTAACTGTGTTCCTGGTGATATTTTGATGGGCAGACTCACCACAACTGTGATTGTTAGCCCCGGGCCTCTACACCTGCTGTGAAACATTTCACCGGTTTGTGAAACACTGCGGAATGTGCAGGAAAACATTGTAGGAGGTGTAGGACAATATTGCAGGAGGTGTAGGAAAATATTGCAGGAGGTGTAGGAAAATATTGCAGGAGGTGTAGGAAAATATTGCAGGAGGTGTAGGAAAATATTGCAGGAGGTGTAGGAAAATATTGCAGGAGGTGTAGGAAAATATTGGAGGAGGTGTAGGAAAATATTGGAGGAGGTGTAGGAAAATATTGCAGGAGGTGTAGGAAAATATTGCAGGAGGTGTAGGAAAATATTGCAGGAGGTGTAGGAAAATATTGCAGGAGGTGTAGGAAAATATTGCAGGAGGTGTAGGAAAATATTGCAGGAGGTGTAGGAAAATATTGCTGGAGGTGTAGGAAAATATTGCAGGAGGTGTAGGAAAATATTGCAGGAGGTGAAGGAAAATATTGCTGGAGGTGAAGGAAAATATTGCTGGAGGTGAAGGAAAATATTGCTGGAGGTGAAGGAAAATATTGGAGGAGGTGAAGGAAAATATTGGAGGAGGTGAAGGAAAATATTGGAGGAGGTGAAGGAAAATATTGCAGGAGGTGAAGGAAAATATTGCAGGAGGTGAAGGAAAATATTGCAGGAGGTGAAGGAAAATATTGCAGGAGGTGAAGGAAAATATTGCAGGAGGTGAAGGAAAATATTGCAGGAGGTGAAGGAAAATATTGCTGGAGGTGTAGGAAAATATTGCAGGAGGTGTAGGAAAATATTGCAGGAGGTGAAGGAAAATATTGCAGGAGGTGAAGGAAAATATTGCTGGAGGTGAAGGAAAATATTGCTGGAGGTGAAGGAAAATATTGCTGGAGGTGAAGGAAAATATTGCTGGAGGTGTAGGAAAATATTGCAGGAGGTGAAGGAAAATATTGCAGGAGGTGAAGGAAAATATTGCAGGAGGTGAAGGAAAATATTGCAGGAGGTGAAGGAAAATATTGCAGGAGGTGAAGGAAAATATTGCAGGAGGTGAAGGAAAATATTGCAGGAGGTGAAGGAAAATATTGCAGGAGGTGAAGGAAAATATTGCAGGAGGTGAAGGAAAATATTGCAGGAGGTGAAGGAAAATATTGCAGGAGGTGAAGGAAAATATTGCAGGAGGTGAAGGAAAATATTGGAGGAGGTGAAGGAAAATATTGGAGGAGGTGAAGGAAAATATTGGAGGAGGTGAAGGAAAATATTGGAGGAGGTGAAGGAAAATATTGGAGGAGGTGTAGGAAAATATTGGAGGAGGTGAAGGAAAATATTGCAGGAGGTGAAGGAAAATATTGCAGGAGGTGAAGGAAAATATTGCAGGAGGTGAAGGAAAATATTGCAGGAGGTGAAGGAAAATATTGCAGGAGGTGAAGGAAAATATTGCAGGAGGTGAAGGAAAATATTGGAGGAGGTGAAGGAAAATATTGGAGGAGGTGAAGGAAAATATTGGAGGAGGTGAAGGAAAATATTGGAGGAGGTGAAGGAAAATATTGGAGGAGGTGTAGGAAAATATTGGAGGAGGTGAAGGAAAATATTGCAGGAGGTGAAGGAAAATATTGCAGGAGGTGAAGGAAAATATTGCAGGAGGTGAAGGAAAATATTGCAGGAGGTGAAGGAAAATATTGCAGGAGGTGAAGGAAAATATTGCAGGAGGTGAAGGAAAATATTGCAGGAGGTGTAGGAAAATATTGCAGGAGGTGTAGGAAAATATTGCAGGAGGTGTAGGAAAATATTGCAGGAGGTGTAGGAAAATATTGCAGGAGGTGTAGGAAAATATTGCAGGAGGTGTAGGAAAATATTGCAGGAGGTGTAGGAAAATATTGCAGGAGGTGTAGGAAAATATTGCAGGAGGTGTAGGAAAATATTGCAGGAGGTGTAGGAAAATATTGCAGGAGGTGAAGGAAAATATTGCAGGAGGTGAAGGAAAATATTGCAGGAGGTGAAGGAAAATATTGCTGGAGGTGAAGGAAAATATTGCTGGAGGTGAAGGAAAATATTGCTGGAGGTGAAGGAAAATATTGCAGGAGGTGAAGGAAAATATTGCAGGAGGTGAAGGAAAATATTGCAGGAGGTGAAGGAAAATATTGCAGGAGGTGAAGGAAAATATTGCAGGAGGTGAAGGAAAATATTGCAGGAGGTGAAGGAAAATATTGCAGGAGGTGAAGGAAAATATTGCTGGAGGTGAAGGAAAATATTGCAGGAGGTGTAGGAAAATATTGCAGGAGGTGTAGGAAAATATTGCAGGAGGTGTAGGAAAATATTGCAGGAGGTGAAGGAAAATATTGCTGGAGGTGAAGGAAAATATTGCTGGAGGTGAAGGAAAATATTGCTGGAGGTGTAGGAAAATATTGCAGGAGGTGAAGGAAAATATTGCAGGAGGTGAAGGAAAATATTGCAGGAGGTGAAGGAAAATATTGCAGGAGGTGAAGGAAAATATTGCAGGAGGTGAAGGAAAATATTGCAGGAGGTGAAGGAAAATATTGCAGGAGGTGAAGGAAAATATTGCAGGAGGTGAAGGAAAATATTGCAGGAGGTGAAGGAAAATATTGCAGGAGGTGAAGGAAAATATTGCAGGAGGTGAAGGAAAATATTGCAGGAGGTGAAGGAAAATATTGGAGGAGGTGAAGGAAAATATTGGAGGAGGTGAAGGAAAATATTGGAGGAGGTGAAGGAAAATATTGGAGGAGGTGAAGGAAAATATTGGAGGAGGTGAAGGAAAATATTGGAGGAGGTGAAGGAAAATATTGGAGGAGGTGAAGGAAAATATTGGAGGAGGGGAAGGAAAATATTGGAGGAGGTGAAGGAAAATATTGGAGGAGGTGAAGGAAAATATTGGAGGAGGTGAAGGAAAATATTGGAGGAGGTGAAGGAAAATATTGGAGGAGGTGAAGGAAAATATTGCAGGAGGTGAAGGAAAATATTGCAGGAGGTGAAGGAAAATATTGCAGGAGGTGAAGGAAAATATTGCAGGAGGTGAAGGAAAATATTGCAGGAGGTGAAGGAAAATATTGCAGGAGGTGTAGGAAAATATTGCAGGAGGTGTAGGAAAATATTGCAGGAGGTGTAGGAAAATATTGCAGGAGGTGTAGGAAAATATTGCAGGAGGTGTAGGAAAATATTGCAGGAGGTGTAGGAAAATATTGCTGGAGGTGTAGGAAAATATTGCTGGAGGTGAAGGAAAATATTGCTGGAGGTGTAGGAAAATATTGCAGGAGGTGTAGGAAAATATTGCAGGAGGTGTAGGAAAATATTGCAGGAGGTGTAGGAAAATATTGCAGGAGGTGTAGGAAAATATTGCAGGAGGTGAAGGAAAATATTGCAGGAGGTGAAGGAAAATATTGCAGGAGGTGAAGGAAAATATTGCAGGAGGTGAAGGAAAATATTGCAGGAGGTGAAGGAAAATATTGCAGGAGGTGAAGGAAAATATTGCAGGAGGTGAAGGAAAATATTGCAGGAGGTGAAGGAAAATATTGCAGGAGGTGAAGGAAAATATTGCAGGAGGTGAAGGAAAATATTGCAGGAGGTGAAGGAAAATATTGCAGGAGGTGTAGGAAAATATTGCAAGAGGTGTAGGAAAATATTGCAAGAGGTGTAGGAAAATATTGCAAGAGGTGTAGGAAAATATTGCAAGAGGTGTAGGAAAATATTGCAAGAGGTGTAGGAAAATATTGCAAGAGGTGTAGGAAAATATTGCAAGAGGTGTAGGAAAATATTGCAAGAGGTGTAGGAAAAAATTGCAAGAGGTGTAGGAAAATATTGCTGGAGGTGTAGGAAGATATTGCTGGAGGTGTAGGAAGATATTGCTGGAGGTGTAGGAAGATATTGCTGGAGGTGTAGGAAAATATTGCAGGAGGTGTAGGAAAATATTGCAGGAGGTGAAGGAAAATATTGCAGGAGGTGAAGGAAAATATTGCAGGAGGTGAAGGAAAATATTGCAGGAGGTGAAGGAAAATATTGCAGGAGGTGAAGGAAAATATTGCAGGAGGTGAAGGAAAATATTGCAGGAGGTGAAGGAAAATATTGCTGGAGGTGTAGGAAAATATTGCTGGAGGTGTAGGAAAATATTGCAGGAGGTGTAGAAAAATATTGCAGGAGGTGTAGGAAAATATTGCAGGAGGTGTAGGAAAATATTGCAGGAGGTGTAGGAAAATATTGCAAGAGGTGTAGGAAAATATTGCAAGAGGTGTAGGAAAATATTGCAAGAGGTGTAGGAAAATATTGCAAGAGGTGTAGGAAAATATTGCAAGAGGTGTAGGAAAATATTGCAGGAGGTGTAGGAAAATATTGCAGGAGGTGTAGGAAAATATTGCAGGAGGTGTAGGAAAATATTGCAGGAGGTGTAGGAAAATATTGCAAGAGGTGTAGGAAAATATTGCAAGAGGTGTAGGAAAATATTGCAGGAGGTGTAGGAAAATATTGCAGGAGGTGTAGGAAAATATTGCAAGAGGTGTAGGAAAATATTGCAAGAGGTGTAGGAAAATATTGCAAGAGGTGTAGGAAAATATTGCAAGAGGTGTAGGAAAATATTGCAAGAGGTGTAGGAAGATATTGCTGGAGGTGTAGGAAGATATTGCTGGAGGTGTAGGAAGATATTGCTGGAGGTGTAGGAAGATATTGCTGGAGGTGTAGGAAGATATTGCTGGAGGTGTAGGAAAATATTGCTGGAGGTGTAGGAAAATATTGCTGGAGTTGTAGGAAAATATTGCTGGAGTTGTAGGAAAATATTGCTGGAGGTGTAGGAAAATATTGCTGGAGGTGTAGGAAAATATTGCTGGAGTCAGGGAGAAATATTGCTGGAGTCAGGGAGAAATATTGCTGGAGTCAGGGAGAAATATTGCTGGAGTCAGGGAGAAATATTGCTGGAGTCAGGGAGAAATATTGCAGGAGGCAGGGAGAAATATTGCAGGAGGCAGGGAGAAATATTGCAGGAGGCAGGGAGAAATATTGCAGGAGGCAGGGAGAAATATTGCAGGAGTCTGGGAGAAATATTGCAGGAGTCTGGGGGAAATATTGCAGGAGTCTGGGGGAAATATTGCAGGAGTCTGGGGGAAATATTGCAGGAGTCTGGGGGAAATATTGCAGGAGTCTGGGGGAAATATTGCAGGAGGCAGGGAGAAATATTGCAGGAGGCAGGGAGAAATATTGCAGGAGTCTGGGGGAAATATTGCAGGAGTCTGGGGGAAATATTGCAGGAGGCTGGGGGAAATATTGCAGGAGGCTGGGGGAAATATTGCAGGAGGCTGGGGGAAATATTGCAGGAGGCTGGGGGAAATATTGCAGGAGGCTGGGGGAAATATTGCAGGAGGCTGGGGGAAATATTGCAGGAGTCAGGGGGGGGGAATAGCAGAGGGTATTACACCGCAGAAAATTCTTCTGAAATATGGTGAAGGTGCTTTACTTCTTTTCTTTTCTATATTAGTTTTATGAATAAATTATTTCATTTTTTCAAATGTTTGAAAATATTCATCTAAATATTAACAAAGATATTATACTACCTTGATTGTCCTTATGATATTTCAATTGTATTTCCCGCTTTTGAAACCAGATGGCGCCACAACGCAATTTCAAAATTGAAATTGTCGAGAGTAGTGTATCTTATTGTAGTATAATATCTTTGCTATTAATATTGTAACAAATAATTTCTTCCAATAGCTTCACAACTAGAGAGTTACTATAGCTTCACAACTAGAGAGTTACTATAGCATCACAACTGGAGAGTTACTATAGCTTCACAACTAGAGAGTTACTATAGCATCACTACTAGAGAGTTACTATAGCATCACAACTAGAGAGTTACTATAGCATCACAACTGGAGAGTTACTATAGCTTCACAACTAGAGAGTTACTATAGCATCACTACTAGAGAGTTACTATAGCTTCACAACTAGAGAGTTACTATAGCATCACAACTAGAGAGTTACTATAGCTTCACAACTAGAGAGTTACTATAGCATCACAACTAGAGAGTTACTATAGCATCACAACTAGAGAGTTACTATAGCTTCACAACTAGAGAGTTACTATAGCATCACAACTAGAGAGTTACTATAGCATCACAACTAGAGAGTTACTATAGCTTCACAACTAGAGAGTTACTATAGCTTCACAACTAGAGAGTTACTATAGCATCACAACTAGAGAGTTACTATAGCATCACAACTAGAGAGTTACTATAGCATCACAACTAGAGAGTTACTATAGCTTCACAACTAGAGAGTTACTATAGCATCACAACTAGAGAGTTACTATAGCTTCACAACTAGAGAGTTACTATAGCTTCACAACTAGAGAGTTACTATAGCATCACAACTAGAGAGTTACTATAGCATCACAACTAGAGAGTTACTATAGCTTCACAACTAGAGAGTTACTATAGCATCACAACTAGAGAGTTACTATAGCTTCACAACTAGAGAGTTACTATAGCATCACAACTAGAGAGTTACTATAGCATCACAACTAGAGAGTTACTATAGCATCACAACTAGAGAGTTACTATAGCTTCACAACTAGAGAGTTACTATAGCATCACAACTAGAGAGTTACTATAGCATCACAACTAGAGAGTTACTATAGCTTCACAACTAGAGAGTTACTATAGCTTCACAACTAGAGAGTTACTATAGCTTCACAACTAGAGAGTTACTATAGCTTCACAACTAGAGAGTTACTATAGCATCACAACTAGAGAGTTACTATAGCTTCACAACTAGAGAGTTACTATAGCATCACAACTAGAGAGTTACTATAGCTTCACAACTAGAGAGTTACTATAGCTTCACAACTAGAGAGTTACTATAGCTTCACAACTAGAGAGTTACTATAGCATCACAACTAGAGAGTTACTATAGCATCACAACTAGAGAGTTACTATAGCATCACAACTAGAGAGTTACTATAGCATCACAACTAGAGAGTTACTATAGCTTCACAACTAGAGAGTTACTATAGCTTCACAACTAGAGAGTTACTATAGCTTCACAACTAGAGAGTTACTATAGCTTCACAACTAGAGAGTTACTATAGCTTCACAACTAGAGAGTTACTATAGCTTCACAACTAGAGAGTTACTATAGCTTCACAACTAGAGAGTTACTATAGCATCACAACTAGAGAGTTACTATAGCTTCACAACTAGAGAGTTACTATAGCTTCACAACTAGAGAGTTACTATAGCTTCACAACTAGAGAGTTACTATAGCTTCACAACTAGAGAGTTACTATAGCTTCACAACTAGAGAGTTACTATAGCTTCACAACTAGAGAGTTACTATAGCATCACAACTAGAGAGTTACTATAGCATCACAACTAGAGAGTTACTATAGCATCACAACTAGAGAGTTACTATAGCATCACAACTAGAGAGTTACTATAGCATCACAACTAGAGAGTTACTATAGCATCACTACTAGAGAGTTACTATAGCATCACAACTAGAGAGTTACTATAGCATCACAACTAGAGAGTTACTATAGCATCACAATTGGAGAGTTACTATAGCTTCACAACTAGAGAGTTACTATAGCATCACAACTAGAGAGTTACTATAGCATCACAACTAGAGAGTTACTATAGCATCACAACTAGAGAGTTACTATAGCATCACAACTAGAGAGTTACTATAGCATCACAACTAGAGAGTTACTATAGCATCACAACTAGAGTTACTATAGCATCACAACTAGAGAGTTACTATAGTATCACAACTAGAGAGTTACTATAGCTTCACAACTAGAGAGTTACTATAGCTTCACAACTAGAGAGTTACTATAGCTTCACAACTAGAGAGTTACTATAGCTTCACAACTAGAGAGTTACTATAGCTTCACAACTAGAGAGTTACTATAGCATCACAACTAGAGAGTTACTATAGCATCACAACTAGAGAGTTACTATAGCATCACAACTAGAGAGTTACTATAGCATCACAACTAGAGAGTTACTATAGCATCACAACTAGAGAGTTACTATAGCATCACTACTAGAGAGTTACTATAGCATCACAACTAGAGAGTTACTATAGCATCACTACTAGAGAGTTACTATAGCATCACAACTAGAGAGTTACTATAGCATCACAACTAGAGAGTTACTATAGCTTCACAACTAGAGAGTTACTATAGCTTCACAACTAGAGAGTTACTATAGCATCACAACTAGAGAGTTACTAGTATCCCATTAAATGGCAGGTGGTAACTTTATCAGTCTTACCAATCTCCAATATTTCAGTCAAGTGAGCTGTAGCGATATGGTGTCATTCATATCGCTATTGTTAGTCTGCACGATGAGTACCTTTTCCATTAGTTACCATTATTAATATGTGTGAAACTGTTAAATCTATGTGCAAGGTAATTAATTTATCAAGTAATTTATAGATCTTTTTTTCAATTTTACCATGTTTAGATTTTTTTAACGCAATTTACAGTTTTGGATGTTTTTTATTCTCTTTAACTACGAAGTCTGAGATATTGTGTAAAGTAGACTCATAGACTTTATTTATTATCACCTCTTCATTTTCTTCTTCCATCTGTCACATTCTTCGGAAGTGACTGCATTCACAGAGTAGCTTCTCTGCATCCATGAATATAATCACAGAGTGGTATAAGCTGTTGATTTTTCCCCTTATTGTCCTTTTGTCCCTTTGATTTGCGTTCCTTTTAACCACAGTGATATGTTTATCGGTTCCGCAGCAGACGTTAAACACTCTCACAAAAATGAATAATTTAAACAAAGCAATTATTGAGAACTAAACCGTTTTTACTGAGTTTTGTGAATCTTTAAGTCCTGTTTTTGTGGTACTTACTTTCTCCACCTCAAATGACAACTGATTTTTGAAAATAAAGTTATCACATTTCTTCCTATTGCTGAACGAGAGTCTTTAGGTAGTCGGTTTTCATGTCCCAAATTTTTGTGAGGGTACGACCACTTGAACCACCCCTCAGGAGGGTCCAAAATGGGGGGCGGGTGAGGGTCAAAATTCATGATTTTTTACTATTTTATTTTTGGTCTGGTCGTTCTGAAATTTCAACAGTATATGTAACTTTGCAAAAGAAACACATTTTAGTCGTGTGACTTTTTCATTTAATGTAAAAATTTCAGAACGATCGGTCTAAAAATAGAAAAGTTTTTCGAAAAGTGAGATGGCCCTTCTTATGACATTTTTATATTTATGGCATTTATTAAATTTATGATGGTATTCTAGGTAATTCACAGGAAAAAAAAAGCATTTACAGTATATATCCCACATAGATCACAGAATAACATGAAAACAGCATTCAAAATTCATCCATAGTGATAAAATTGATATTTAACTTTATTATTTCATGTTTTTTAATCTCCTGTAAATTGTGTATTTTCCAACTAAAAAAGACGAGAAGTCAATGTGTTTTCAAGCTACAAGAAAAACCAAGATAATTTTCAAATCCTTGGAACATTTTAGGGCTTTTTCCAATTTCTCCCTCGTTCTTTTTATCGCATTTCAAAATAGAAAATTTTGGATTTTTTTTAAATTTTAGTTATTCATCAAAAAATGCTAGTAAAAAAAACAGGAAGGAAATTTGAAAAAACTCTCTAATAATTGTTCAAAGGATTCCAAAACAGTCTTCGTTTTTATTCTAGCATATACAATCATACACTTCTCATCTTTAGAAATTTGTAAAAGAAAAAGATTAAAATTAAAAAACTACATTTTTTTCGAGAACTAAAGCCAAAATTGAAAAAGTTCCATGACTAAAATGTGTTATTTCTTTGCGAACCATATCAGTTTCAGAACGATCGGTCCAAAAATAAAAAAGTTTTTTCAAAGTGGGTTGACTCCCATCCCTCAACTGCTTGCTGGTTGGTCACATGAAATGGCAATATAAAATACCTATGACATCACCCACCTCTAAATTCTCTGTGTATTTCCTGTCTTTTCTTGTCGTTATATGACGTCACATGAGATTTTAGGTATGAAATATTCTCATGCAGTGTAGTAATTTGTTTATTAATTATCAATATATTCATATGGAAAGTGCAGCATATACCTATTTGAGTGAAAGGACATTTTAGAAGTTGGATTTACAAATATGAAGTGAGATATCGATAGAAATTCTATTTAAATCTGATTATATTTCTTTAGTTTCTATTTATTAGAAGCTTCCAACTGAATATCTTTTTAGTAATTTCTTAAGTATTTTCTTACACTGTAAAGTATTAATTGTTTCATGGTGTTTAATTTTTGTGTGTGACATCAGAGAAGTTATTTAGTTATTTTGCACTAACTAGTTTTATCTGCTGACTCATCATTAATTAAACACAATTAGCAATTAAATTACTTTGATATCTAAACAGGGGCACTGAATTATTATTAATAATTAAACTTCTGAAGAAAATTTACTAATTATTAAAAAAGAATGAATTTTATAATGAAACTAATTGATTGTTTCAGAATTTGAAAAGAATTTTATCCCGAATTAAAAATACTCCAAAAATTTGATAACCCGTTTCTTCGAAATTAACATTTCTTTTCAATTTAATTATTTAAATCAAACATCTAATAATTTTCTTACTATTCTAACCAGTCATTTTGGCACACTGGGCAGTAGGTGGTTAGTAACTCCTGTTTGTGTGTCTGTATGTTCGTACTTACCCTTGACACAATCTCTAGAAACACTGGAACTGTTTACCCTGTCTAAATATAATCAAGTAGCTATTTATTTTATTCAACCTTTGATTCTAATGAAAGAATAAATATTTAACTAAGTACAATGTCTTTTATTTCAGTTCTTATTTAAGTGTTTAGGATAAAATCATTAAAATTGAAATCCTTAATATTTAAATAAACTGAATGGTTATAGTACATAATGTATGTTCTGTATCACCGCATAGAATGTTCCTATCTAACTTATCAATTTCCCCAAATAATATTAATGGAATTAACATTTATATTATCTTATTTCTCACATTCTCACCTGATACGAAAGATACCAAAAAGAATATTGAAGATATTACTAGTTGTGCATCGCAACTAATATAAACTAATATATAACTAAGAATAAAGCTTATTTAGATTAGAAACTTATTATGCTGAAATTTCCTCTTGCATCAACTAAATACTTGATAAAACATAACTTACCACAATTTTGCGAAGGTATATGATACTTTCACATACCGTATAACTCTACATCTCGCTTTAGTATTCCTATATCAGGTGCGGCTAATGACCACAATATGATTAGTGCTATCTTTGCCCTATCTAATCTGTATGTACACTCAGCAGAAGCAAATAGGTACTGCAAATAGCACACTATACTGCTATGGTATTATAATCCACTAGTACTTATTGTAGCGCTAACGTTTCTAGTTAGGCACTAGTGTGATCTAGAGAGAGGTACTAACTAGTGTACTACTAACTAGTGCATTCTCAACATGTCTTTCAGTGCACTGATACCTAAGGAGTCTATCTGCAAGAGGGTATCGTTCTTTGAACTGTAGTTGGATGATGCATGGTTGCCTTATTTAATCTTGATTCACCACTTATTTAAAGCTTAATGCAGCTTAAAGGATAGCGCTATAGTTATACTGATTGAAGAGATTCATACTGAACGTGATATCCATTCATCAAGAGGTTATTTAAATTCGAGGTTGAAAGGTTTTTTGCTTCAAGCTTTCGAATAGAAAGAGTGTTATTCATCATCAGGAGAAGGTGTGATATTTATTAATAAACTACTCCTGTCCTGATGATGAATAGAAATAGATATCTTGTAACCAAAAAACATTCAAATTTAAGTTTAAATAACCTCTTGCTATCTGGTAATACTGTATCGCAAGTTCCTATTTCTCCGGTTCGGTAGTCTCTTAGACTTCACTTGCCAGCACCTCTTCATTTCGTAACAGTGTGTGTAGTGCTCCAGTGGAGTAGAATTTCTCTCTTCTCAGTTATTGTGTGGAATGATAAAATTCCTAAAAAATCACCAGTTATTCAATTGCCCTTTCATTTACTTGCTTAATATTATAAGTTGACATTATCTATAATCAGCATAAATCTAATTTAAATATTTCCACATATATTGTATACTTGCTCGATATCTTTAGAAGATATGAAACTCAGAAAATTTCGTATCGATGCCGGCTACAAATTTTGTAAGGTAACTTATTTGTTTTATGCATTACTAGCTTACTAAGTTTATTAAGGTGTATTTTTGTTAATTAGAAGGAGATGGTTTGAGAGTTGCCTGTATATAATTTGACAAATCAACAGTGACCAAAAAAAACCACCGAATTCATTAGAATTTGTTTTTGAATTAATTACTACTAGATAGCTGAATGTTTAGTTACTGTGGTTGAATGTTTAGTTACTGTGGTTGAATGTTTAGTTACTGTGGTTGAATGTTTAGTTACTGTGGTTGAATGTTTAGTTACTGTGGTTGAATGTTTAGTTACTGTGGTTGAATGTTTAGTTACTGTGGTTGAATGTTTAGTTACTGTGGTTGAATGTTTAGTTACTGTGGTTGAATGTTTAGTTACTGTGGTTGAATGTTTAGTTACTGTGGTTGAATGTTTAGTTACTGTGGTTGAATGTTTAGTTACTGTGGTTGAATGTTTAGTTACTGTGGTTGAATGTTTAGTTACTGTGGTTGAATGTTTAGTTACTGTGGTTGAATGTTTAGTTGCAAAAGGAAAATATCGGAGACATTTTTAAGACTCATGCCCCTTACTATTTGATTTGTATTACTAATCAAATAATGATTGACTATATTCCTTGAAACAATAATCATTAATGTTTGGAAGTAATGTAGGTGCTAGATTCACAAAAGTTACCTACCGGTGCAGTTACAGAAATTTTACACAAATTAGAGTAGAAGCAAAATCAAAATAGTGAAAAATCAGAATCTTTGACGTGACTGCTCATTGGAAATTTGATCCTTCCTATATGATCAACCATACAACGATATTATAAATTATCACCGGTCTTTCGTCGTTCTGTTTATTTACTTTCGTAAATATAGGAAAAATAGTAATCATTTTAATGAACCCATAAATTATGTTCAGTTAGTTAATTCGCAGCCCATAGCGGAAATGTCTATCATGAAAAGAAGCACCTTGCTGGAAAGAAGTCAGGAACAACTAACTGCTCTGTTATGCGTATGACATAGGCGTGGTGTTTGCTGGCAGCTCATCTTTTTATTTATCACCGTGAAATAGAAATTATAATTCCGTTTGGACAAATTTATTAACAAAGGAGTTGGACCGAATTTAGAAAATTAACATTCAAACATTTTTTCTGATTAAAGGTCTCATAATTTTGATGATGTGAACTTACCGTGAGATTTCGAATTACGGTTGCTAGCTGTGCACTAATTCGCTTCGATATTAGATGTGTATTCACTTCAATAAATAACACGAAGAAGTTTTCGGGGTGGAACTTCAGCGTGAGATATAAAAAACAACTTACACTTCATTATTTTATTACATTATTACAGTAGCTAGATAGTAATTCACAGTTATTTTTGGTCTACATGATATTTCTGGTGTATGAACTACTATAGATTTATTATATATTTCATAGTTTTCTTGTTCATATGAAGCAGTTGAAAAGAATCCAGACAGAGTATTCTTTCTTTCTGATTTATATTATCATATATTTTTGATTGCTCTTCCTGTGCTTGATAATGTTCTTATATAATTATATATAAATTCAACTATAAATTAAATTTGATTAAGGAAAAAACATTTTAGTTTTCAGATTTATTCTTTAATTTCAAGTATTTTCTTACTGAATTGGTTTCCTGCGTGGTAGATGCTGGGAATTAGAAGCTACATTTATTGCTTTGGTGTCCTGCTGCAGTCATGATTTTTGTATTATAATCTCTTGAATTTCATGAATGAGTTAAATTCTGACAAGTAACTGTGTGTCAAAATTCAGAAAGTATCGGATATACCTATTACTTTATTTTAATCTTCTCATTCTGAATTTCAACACTCTTTTCAGAATGGTCGACTATGGTCTATGAAGCAGATGATAATAGTGTCGGGCATGATAACCATTGCCTTGCTCTACATAGCACTGTTCCGTACACAGCAGAGTAACTATGTCCTACCAGAGGCAAAGCATGTGAGGGTGAGTTATTAATGTAATAAATGATAATGGATGTTTTTGATATTTTAATATTTAAGTGTTGAAACCTGTTGTTTGCTTGAGTGCCTGTAATCTTCGGTTAAATAGTTAGTAAAATTTCAAAATAGTTAGTCTAAGAATTTTGAATTGTATAAAAGCCTAATTCTGTTTTGTAATAAAAGTTTGAGAATTATTGTTCTTAATGTCTATCTTTAATCTCGCAGAATGTTTTCGCGAGGGGCCACGACAGTCTCTACCAGCCCAATGAATTGGGTGTTTGTACAGGTCCTCGTTGGGACGAATCTGTTACCCCCATTTACATCATCACTCCTACTTACCCGCGGGCGGAGCAGATCCCCGAGTTGACGCGGTTGGGACAAACTTTGTTGCTCATAGATTCTCTAGTATGGATTGTGGCCGAAGACTCGGAGACGCCTTCTAATAATGTTAAGCAATTTTTGAGAGAATCAGGACATTGCTTCGTTTACTTGCACGGTGAGTTAAAGATGAAATTTCATTAAACAGGCAGGCCTCGCTTTTATTACATCTTGCTTTTATATGTTACCATTTGAAATAAGTCTGAGTCGTGAGTTTGATATTAAAAGCGGGGCTCCCTGCAGTAAATTGATTTACATCGACTATGTAGTGAATTTTAAGAGTAACTTAATTTATTAAAGAAAGTCTGCTTCTTATGGCAGGGGGCCTTTTTATAGAAAAAACTTAATAAACTAGGTATTAAATTGAGAGTACATATGTAGTTATCGTATATGATATTATTGTCATTCACTATAAATTACTTTTCAATACCTCTCTTCTCATTCAGCCCCCATGCCATCTAAATTTAAGAAGAACAAGGTTAAACCTAGAGGAGTGGCTAATCGAAATGCCGGTTTGAATTGGATTTATGAAAATGCCGGTAAAGGAGGAGTTGTCTACTTTGCTGATGATGATAACACCTACGACAGAAGACTTTTCGAAGAGGTAATCTAACTTTAATTCAATTTTTTAAAATATATTTTTGTTCTGATAATTACTGAGGGAAAGTACCTACAGCAGTTAAACACTTTTCACCGACTTTCAGATAAGAACTACCAGAAAAGTGTCCATGTTCCCAGTGGGACTAGTAACGTCCTACAGTTTGAGTACACCAATTGTGAGAAATAAAACTGTAGTGGACTTTTACGACGGCTGGCTTGCACACAGAAGATTTCCAGTCGACATGGCAGGCTTTGCCTTCAATGTCAACTTCTACAAATCTTTTTCGAGTCCCGTACAAATGCCTTTCCTTCCTGGAAGAGAAGAAACTTTGTTTTTGGAAGGTCTTAAGATTTCCAATTCTGATATCGAACCACTTGCAGATGACTGCACTAAAGTGAGTTTTTAAAGTTGTTACTTTAGATTGGTTCTCCTATTATGATTGTAGTAATATCTAGTACCTCATAAAGACTCGACTATGATAATTGTATACTAGTTAGTTGTTTATAATTTCCTATTATCTCGAAATTTGAGCTGCTAGCAAACAAATGATAGTAACTGACAATTAAGTTAAAGTTTTCTAAAAAGTATAATTTTCAGGGGTCGCCGATATTTTAATGAAGATTTGATAACTATAAGTTATAATTAATTTATTTCGAGAGAATCTTCGATTTAATTGGTGCTGTAGTTGACTGTTTGCATTAAGTATATAGTTTATGTGTATTCAATTACCTAACATCTAATTTTCTTAGCTTGGAACTAATTCTAACTACTTGATTCTTCGTCTTCTCTTCTTGTAACTTCAGTTCGGAAATGTTAATTATTTGTTTCATTAATTCACATCCTAACCCCCCTATTAATTATTTCAGATACTAGTGTGGCACACCAGAACTCAGAAGAACAAGGAGGCCAACCTCAAGACTGACATCAACTACAAGAACAGTAACGTGGACAAGTTGAGGGAGTTACTTTGGAAAGGCAGTGGCCAGATCAAGAAAAAATGAAGATCTATCTTTTCAATGTACATTTTTGTTATTAATTTACTGTGTAACTATTTATATGTAAATAATAGAGTGAAAATCTACATTCCGAAGAGTTGATAATAAGGTTTGTTATTCTATGGCGAATAGGTTGAATATTTTAAACCACTGGTGCCTAATTTAAAGAAATAAAGTGAATATAGGAAATTAAATATTAATAGACATGGTAAAGAATTCTAATGTAAATATTTAAAATTTCTCAATTAAAATTTAAACATCAAAGTTACCTACTTGGAACACTAAATTTGACGAAGTTTAATATTTGAGCTTATGCTTTTCCTTCCTTTTCGATAGTTGTTTTTTAGCTACCTAAAAGTGCATCATTCAAAAATATTAATTCACATCCTATCAAAGAGCTATAATAATTAGAGTTAGTCTGTTAGGCAACATTTATGACATTAGTGATATTCATGTTAAAACATGACTGCAACTAACTAAGATCTAGTTTTACTAGGTACCTACGTTGTATAGTATTTTGTAACTTTCGTAGATATTAACTGAAGAAATATTCAACAGAGTTACTCTTACAAACAGTATTATCTAATGCATCTGAACACAATTCTGTTGTAGCATTTTATTTATTTTCTTACACTTATCTTTTATTTAGTCCCCAGGTAGCCCATAGACTCTGTGGTGAATGGTTAAGAAGGTAATTAATAATTAAATTAACTGAGCTATTTGGATTATGAATTATTTTTTTCTCATTTACCATGTCTACCATTTTTAACGCTAGGTTAATGCTTTTAAACTGAATGTTTCCAGATATTTGTGTTAGGTAGGCTCGTAGACTTCATTTACTATCACCTCTTCATTTTCCTCTTCCATCCGTGAGTGCAGCCACCGGTGTTTGTGTCCCTTTTCGTCACATTCCTTGGTACCGGAGTATCTTTTCTCCTACCTTGAGAAATGTTAGAGACTGGTGGTAGGTGACTTTTCTTAGGGAACAATTTTCCTTTTTGACTACTTTTTACTTTCGTGTCCCTTGTACTTAATTTCCTTTTGACGTCAACGTTATGCCCTTTGGTTCCATTTGAGTAGACATGAAACCCCCTACTAATTGATTAATTATATAGCTTGCTAATGACCGGAAACACGGAGTAGCTTCTATGCATTCATGAACTCTTACAATATGTGATGTTTTGTATTTCCTCTAGAGTCTAGAATTTCTTTCGTGTATTTATGATAAAACCTATGTACTTTTATTAACCTTTCAACCTTCAAAACTCTGATTTATTGATGTTTAATAATTAAATATAAGTTACAAATACCTGAAAATACATTTCGATTGAATAGATTACTTGATTACTCCACATTATGACATCATTAATATAAAAAAATATCAATATGTTTTTTTGATATATATCAAAAAATATTAAATATCAATCCTATGAAACTCATTTTAGAAATCAACTTGATAATTTTATTCTATTTATTGTTTTAAGGCTACATTATATACAAACTAGAACTTGGTTTCTGATACTACAGACTGCTGTCACTGTATAGAATAGATGTTCCATTGTTCCAACTACAGCACCAACATCTCTAAAAAATTCCTACAAAACCACGCTTTTGTAAAAGCTGTAATAGTTGTGAGACATGACTCGAAGTTATTATTCTTATTTTAAATGGAAAAAATTGTTATTTTGAGCAAAAACAAAATTATAGTTAGGGTTGTGACATTGCATATCATGCATATGCAGATATAAAGCATGCATATGCATGTATGCAAATATAAAAATGCATAAGCAAATGACAATATGCATATACAAATGATGAAATGTATACGCATATGAGAAAATGCATATATAAATGATGAAATGCATATATGCAAGCATCTAACCCCTATTAGAAAAAAGCTCTTTAGAGCACGCACCATGGACTCGTGTCATGTGATGTCGAGAAAGTATATTTTCTCAATGCAAGAACATTTTAGCAGATAAAAAAAGAAAATTCAGCTTTTGAACCTCAAATATAATAAATTTATAATGTTATAATTAAGTGTAACCTACATAATTAATTTTTTTTTCATTATTTCAATTTATTTGTTTTATTACTCCAGTTGAGGAACTTATCTAAAAGTTATGTCACATGCATAAAAATATATGTATATGCAAAATATATTAAATGCATATATATGCACAAATTTCTAAACGCATATGGTGCATATTAGGCAGTGCATATTGTCACAAGCCTAATTATTATTGCAATTCGTTAAACATTTCATTTCTTATGTGTTAGAGTACAAGAAAATGGTTCAGACTGTAGAGGGCTTGACCGTATAGCCTGGTTTTTGTTGCCATAATCAGCTGATGGAAGTTCAAAGTAGCAAAAGAATTAAACATATTATGTATTTTGTAATACAGAAACTGATATTATTAATGTATGAATAATAATGTGCAAAACAATGCAGGGGTTAAGAGATTTGCATGTAACCTGCTTGGCTTTTGGTTTGCATATATTAGTGTTGCCAATTATACAGAGAGAGAGAGGCCTATTGGTTCATTGGAGCAGCAAAGACTGTGTACCTCAAAGTACCTGTAAAGTCAGGAGAGTGACAGATTACATCTAGGAAACACATATAGCAAAATTTAAAATGATGTAAAGTATATAAAGCTCATGGTAGGCAGCAGTATACTACTTTTCCACCAGTTCATTTGGAGAAGGTATCTAATGTTGTAATGTCTCTTGATGAAACTTAGACCCAAAGCAATGTTGAGTGTAAGAATACTCTTAATGATTTCGATCTGAAACTCATCGTATGTTTCATTGCAGTCTACGTTTCATTGTTTTCCACCACCATCGACAAGTTAGACGACCGACCGAGGCATTCTTTAGTCTACAAAAGTGTACTTCAGCAAACAATCGTAGTAGACCAGAGTTACGTTCCACACCTACTTGGTCTATAGTATAAACCTCACTTTGGTAATTATGTACTTGACCAACACAGTTTTCTATGTAGATGTGAAGGGGTGAGTGATAATCCGATAGCTTCATTTGTTTATCAAGAAGTTAAGGCGATGAAATAATAATTTTGATAGGAAAGAAACATTTTGAAACAAGATATAAATTAACTTTGTTTAAATTATTATTAATATACTGATGAAGCTACACCTTAAAAAAATTCTAGTTTCCTGTAATTTTCCACCGCCTTTTCTTAGTACAGAAACAGCCAATGAACAAAATTATTAATTTTACCTAAAAAGCGTAAAATAATATGCATGCATTATTCGAACATATAGTGTTTCATTTAGTAATATTTTTAATATTTACAATAGAATAACTGTCAGGTGACAAACTTGTGTTTTTCCTTTACAGTTTCAAAAATATCTTTGTCTGTTACAACTCACAAGGTTTGTCTATTACAAGGTTTTGTCTTGCACAAGGTTGGTCTACTAGAAGATTTTATCTTGCATAAGGTTGGTCTACTAGGAGGTTTTATCTTGCACAAGGTTGGTCTACTAGGAAGTTTTATCTTGCACAAGGTTGGTCTACTAGAAGGTTTTATCTTGCACAAGGTTGGTCTACTAGAAGGTTTTATCTTGCACAAGGTTGGTCTACTAGGAGGTTTTATCTTGCACAAGGTTGGTCTACTAGAAGGTTTTGTCTTGCACAAGGTTGGTCTACTAGAAGGTTTTGCAGTAAATGATAATAGACGCAGTTTTCTTTTTGAAAATCTAGTAAAGCATATGATTGATTATATTGTCAGAGCCTAAGAAATAAGAATAAAAGTACATGACTAGAAAACAATAAATTGTAGAATAATTTAAAATTTATTTAATATAGCAGTAGGTATAAGTCTACAGTTGGTGATTTGTTAAAGGCAAATAACGAAAGGGAACAGCTTATTGCTTTCATTGATATTTAACTATTTATTAATATTTAGGTATCTATATTTGATTTAAGTATTATCAATTCGACAGACTTAGAATCATCAATGTTGAACGGAGTAAGATCTTCAACTTTTGAAAATAGTTTGGTTACCCATTTAAAATTTTCTTTGAAGTGTCACGAGAGAAAATAATTCTTAGTAGGAGTGACTGAGATATTCTTGCAAACCTTATTATTCCTAATGAACACGTTGATCTGCAAATACTATCTATTAATTCACTATATCAATAATATAATTCAATATTTTGAACTGTAGTGTTTTTTCCGTAAATTTTGATATAATTCAAGAAATAAAAATGGCAGAAACTTCAGGTTTGGTGAAGTACATAAAACATAGGAAATTAAAGTCTTTATGTATTCTGTAGTTTATAAAATGTAAATGAAAGACGATGCCTCACTGCAAAATAAATGATGTTGTCTTTATTTATATTAAATAAGGTATATTTACAGTTCTAGGATAATTCGCCGCTGGACAATTCGCCGCCGGACAACTCGCTGCCAGGACAACTCGCTGCCAGGACAACTCGCCGCGTGATTTATGTTTTTAATGGTATATTGAAAAATATTATAAATTTTAACGAAGATATATTTCTAGAAATACGCTCAAGAGTGACGTAAAACAATATTTGACAAATTTCATTATTTCAATTTTTGTTGTTGTATTTTTCTCTGTGAGAATATCTCAGACCGCAAAAATATTAGAGCTGTTATTTTAAAATTTAGTAATGTTCAAAGTGTGCCTTGAAAAGAAAGGCCTTGTTGTTGACGTCGAAAGGAAATTGAATAAATTTTAAAAGTCAGAAAGAAAACTGGCACCTTGAACCAAGACACAAACAACCAGTCTCATGGATGCCGAAAAGCTACTCAGTGAATACAGTTAAATACCCAGAAATGTGATGAAAAAAGACATAAACACCTGGGTCTGCACCCAAGAAAAGAAGAGGAAAATGAAGAGGTGACTAGTTAATGTTATTAGTCTACCTAACACAAAAATATAAGACCTCGTAGTTAAAGAACCTTTCATTGCACTGTACTAGTATTATTAGTTATACAAAAGCAATTTTTATAAATCCTTAAACGTACTAAGAAGAAATCTGAAATTGTTTTCTTTCCAATAGCAATCTATATTTAGCATAAAAGCTTCAAATAGATCGAAAAAATGTATTTTTAATTTACAACACTCACTGCGAATTGTCCTCACGGCGAATTGTCCGGCGGCGAGTAGTCCGGTCACCATCTTTACGCACCCATAAAATTGTAACCATCATTATTATGAAATTAACTTATTTAACATTTCATTTATTTTACCCCTTACAGATAATAATTATACAGTTGTTTTAATGAAGCAGGTAATTCGTGTTTATACCTCTTTATGTGACTCCTACCCTGAAAGAGTGACTCCTCTCACTGAATGGAGTGACTCCTCTCACTGAATGGAGTGACTCCTCTCACTGAATGGAGTGACTCCTCTCACTGAATGGAGTGACTCCTCTCACTGAATGGAGTGACTCCTCCCACTGAATGGAGTGACTCCTCTCACTGAATGGAGTGACTCCTCTCACTGAATGGAGTGACTCCTCTCACTGAATGGAGTGACTCCTCTCACTCATTCTTGTGATCGCTCCTCAGTGACTTTTTCAAATATATTCATTGTGTTGAATATTTCATAGCTGACGTCACATTAAAAGGTTGCAACTTTAATACACGAACTACCTGCTACTTCTCTCGTTTCACATTATTTACAATTGAGTGTCTCCCTTCAACAATCGAGATATTGATAAACTTGTCCGGGAAATAGCTTTTTCCAGTCAGAAAATGGCGCGTGAATCATATCAAAATGTTACGATTAATTTAGAGTAGTATTACGATTCCAAATATAAAGATTTATAAACGTTAATCGATAGATAGCGAGTCAAAATGTGGAATGGTAAAAACTGTTATTAGTAAAATACATAAATTTGATATGTAAGAAGTGAGCAATTATTATAGATGTAACCTTTTTTACACACTGTAGTAATATTATGTCGTATGTAATTAAAGACACAGTAATGAATAAGAAGTTCAGTTTGCCTGCCATGACTAAATCTGACTACATCCATCATGATGGTGACTGTACAGATACGGTGATAAGATATCGATGCGTTTCTCAAAGAGACTCCTAAACTAAATCGCACATTCATCAACCAACTATTATCAAAACAATTCATTTTAACTGTGATGTTGTCTTGTGAACGGTTGCTCTAATCCCGACTACTATAGGAAATAAGATTCAACCTTTTATCCTTAATAAGAAATGGCTAAATATGATCGTTAAAATGATAAAGTGAAAGTAATGAAATAACATGGAAAAATGAGTCACATATATGTGGAAATAATACCTCCATTTGATTTGAAATTGAGTGGAATAGTATTTGTATCTTTCAGAAGACTTGTAAATTCATGAATTAATAAAATTTGATCTGTGTAACCTTCACAATATTCAGAATATAATAAAATCCTGATAACATTTTAATTTAATAAGATTCAAATTGATAGTAAACAAAATGTAAAGAATTAATTATCGCTGAGTATCGGTGTGCTATATTGAAAGGTTATATATTTATTTATATTTATTGTGCAGTGAATATATATTGAGAATTAGAACAATTCATTAAAGGATTTGGCTGACTGACTGGTGTCAGTTCTGAATTAAAAGCTAGACTGGGAATAAGAGTGATGGCCATTTGACTGACTGGTGTCAGTTCTGAATTAAAGGCTAGACTGGGAATAAGAGTGATGGCCATTTGACTGACTGGTGTCAGTTCTGAATTAAAGGCTAGACTGGGAATAAGAGTGATGGCCATTTGACTGACTGGTGTCAGTTCTGAATTAAAGGCTAGACTGGGAATAAGAGTGGTGGCCATTTGACTGACTGGTGTCAGTTCTGAATTAAAGGCTAGACTGTGAATAAGAGTGATGGCCATTTGACTGACTGGTGTCAGTTCTGAATTAAAGGCTAGACTGGGAATAAGAGTGATGGCCATTTGACTGACTGGTGTCAGTTCTGAATTAAAGGCTAGACTGTGAATAAGTAGCATTGACTCTGCAGTTCATTAGCGGATTAATTCTCTGGAGTATTGCCTATGTTAATCCTCTCCATTGCGAACTAATGGCTAAAAAGAGAACTTGATTCGGCAGCTCGAATGGCATTCCTATGCATGGGAATTATCTAACATAGTCTGGTGGACATTTTAGGGTCCATTGGGGCCGGGGAAAGGCCTTTCTATCTCCCGATTCTCCACTTCTAGGTCGTTATACAACTAACGGAGCTATGTTAGCTACTTTTGCTCCATTGCGCCCCTTGTATCTCGCTAAACATCAACACAAACTGTTATATCCTTTGATATTAAAAGGAGAACAACAATACTGTGTAACCTGAGGAAGAGTCACAGAATATGCATATACTAGTGTACTTTGCCGTTAAAAAGGACTCTTATTCAACAGTATTGGAGTAACTCAATCTGTTATAAGTATGTTTCTCTGTATAATTAAAAAGGATAATAATAATTAATATTGGCTTATTCGAAAATTCTACAAATAAATTAAACATTGTTCTCTTTTTTCATCGTTTGTCATACTTTTCAATTTATAATTTAATCTATCCTAATAATATCCGTCGCGTTCTCATCTATTTGTATGAATGAATTATTATTAATTTACCTCAATATATTGTGATACAGCTTGCCATGAAAATATATATAAATTTCCTATCATTCTTAAGAAGTGGACACCAAATATATATATACACGACGGGAATTATTAGGATGGATTCAGTTAATCAAAGTAATCGCGAAAAGCATTCTTCATTAATTTGTACTGTTTCATTATTCATTCAATTCAGACTTATATTATAATTAGGACTATGCATTGTTTTAAATATATTTCAAAGATTTATTGAAATTAAATATTGGCTATTTAATCAACGATAACTGGTAAAAATAATTAATGAATTTCCAAAAATTATGGTTGCCTATTTAGTTGCAAACTCGTCATATCTGAAATTCAATTTAATTTTAGGAAATAAGATTTCTTTGCAGCCGTATCAATCAAAATGTATAATACCTAATTATTGCCTATATATTATATGCCTATATCGATATTGAACCTCTAATAGGCTTAACAGAAACGTACAATAACTGATACTAATATATTGAAGGTATTAGTATCGGAATTAGTAAAGGTATTAGTATAGGTATTAGTGTAGGTATTAGTGTAGGTATTAGTGTAGGTATTAGTGTAGGTATTAGTATAGGTATTAGTGTAGGTATTAGTGTAGGTATTAGTGTAGGTATTAGTATAGGTATTAGCATAGGTATTGGCATAGGTATTAGTAATTAGCTTCTATCACCCGTATAACTTGTTTGAGTAGCAAATTAATATTTTTCATTTGACTTTATTTCTGTTTCATCTTATGATGAAGTCTTTGATTTCTACATCAAATGATAGAATTAAAGAGGATCACTCATCTTCTACATCAGAGTTGCCTATATAAACTACATAGAAATGAGATATTAAAGCATATGTAGTGTGTAACAGCCCTGACTATGTACTATAGCTATATTCTACCGCAATATTCCTCTTTAAACTTTTCCATTTAATCATCACGAGTGTACCTGAAAAACAATTATTATTTACCCAAACTTTGGTCCGATTGTAATTAATTAATTGACCTCTCTAAAGTAATTAATTGCGTCAATTAAATTAGTACGGTGGAATTAATATTAATGAGTTTTCCTTTGGGATGTGTAATATATGGCTATGGCGCTCCACGCTCTAATTATTGTAGTTATTTACAAACTCAAAGATTGATGGTACACTTTCGAAAACGGGGGAGGGGGGAGGTGAGATCTGGACCCGGAGGATCCAGATCAATCGGGGGAGTGGGAAATAGTTACCGTAAAATGTTCATCTCTTTGTTCATTCTTAACTACTTACTTTCTTTTTTAATAATTTTTTTCCTTTCTAATATTATTCTGTTAGAAAACATTTAATATTTTAAAATAATCATTTTATTGTGGAAGAGAAAATCATTACTTTTGTGAAATTAATCTTACATTTTCCAATTATTTTAGTGATCAAAAACGTTGATAAATATTACTATTCATCATTAGCATTGTTCAATAATAATCAATTATATATTATATAATAAACAATTAATATCAAGTGAACATGTTGATAGTTATAACACATACTCAGCAATTTGATTATAAATGTTGAACTTTCTTATTATTTAAATATTAATTTTCATATTATAATTATATTATAACTATTAGTAATTCATCAATGCTTACATCATTGTAACTTTAGAGCGAAGTAAAATGATTTTTAGAGGACTTTTCTTTCCTAATTAAGTCAGTCGGTAGATTCTTTTTGAAATTTCGGTCTTTTTCTTATTAAATGGCACTTGTTATAATTTTACATGTTCCTTGTATATATCGTTAATTTGAGATAATACAATATAAGTTTGACATTTGAGTACACAATTACTGCCTTCAAGAGCATCTTATCTAAATCAAAAAGTGTAATAAAAGGATATTATTGTGGCATGAAGATTATTATTCAACAAGTGGAATATTAAAAATAAGAGAATACATTCACTAGGATTATTATAAAATAATGGCGGAGTTATAGTTCCGATTCATACAATACATTGTTTTCGTTACATTTCATTTAGCTTATTTTTTAATAAATAATAATTACTACAGTGTCTTTATTTTCAGTTAACTACAGAAATATCATATAAATGACGGCACTAAAGTGCAAAGTCATGGCTGCTCTGAAAAGCTCCAAATTGGACCCAGGCGACTCCGGTGAGTTTCAGCAATGAATCTCTGCGGCCTAACCTGCCTCGGAATGCAGTTAAAGGAGAGACTTCGGCCAACAAAAGATTTAAGACGGCAAATTTAATCCAATTAGCCGGTCGGAACCTCTTGGATTTGAAAAATAAATTTCACACTGATTTACTAAAAGTCTCTGGAATCGAGTTAATGAATTTTGCTTCAAATTTCTGGTCTTTTAAATGAAGTTAAAGCAAAAGCGAATTAATATGGATTTATTTCTATGTTATTGATAAGACTAGAATTCATGATTTTGTTATTATTATTTTCAAAGTATATACGATAGAAAACATGTACCAGCGGAAGAGTTTTACAGAACTGAAATAATTGTAGAAACTATTTTACATTAGAATTTTTTTCATATTTTTGGAACATATTTAAACTTGTCAGAGTATGTCTGAACTTATAACTTCTGCCTACATCTTCATTTCAAAATAGCTATAGATAGCTTTAACATACAAACACGTTTTTAAGTAGAAGTTACAAGAGCAATTTCAGTCTACGTAAATACCTATGCAGACTGATATAGAAATTATTAAAGTAAAACTTATATGAACTAGAACGAGTGAGAGAATATTTAGGCAATTTTGGTAATTGATTTATCACAGTTCATACATTTATTAAACAATATTTATTATATATAAAATTTTACTTTGAAAATATGCCATGTATATTTTTAATTAGTATTTATTACATTTTTTTAGATATTTTCAAAAATCTAACTATTTATTCTATTATCATACTTAATGAGGTGATCTCAAAATAATCCGAAACCTCCATCTAATCCTCGAATTTATCCAATTTCAAACATTTTCACTAGTTTCTTGCGAATATATATCATCTTTATTCAATTTATCAATTCGTCATCAAACCAAAAAAATTTAGACCGTCTCAGGCGGTATTAATTATTTGTTTTTTATCACTCTGAATTAAATACTTTCTAATATTCGAAAATTAACAGTTTGATGATTCATATAAGAATTGGAAACTGAGATTCCACTCGCAATTATATTTTATTAAACAATTTTCTAGCAGTTTCCTCAATTTTCAACTAAGAAACCTGCTCTAAATATCATTTATTAAAAAGTATTCTCCAGTGGAGTCTCAAATACTTTGTTATGTGAACTCTATTATCAACAATTAATCTGACTAGAAATAGTGAGATAAATATTTAATGAGAGACTAAGTATTTCATGCACTTTTGGTCTATTTGTGATATCGATCGATTCTGCGAATCGGCCAAAAGTCCACTCACTACATATTCAAAACGATATCTTGTTATATAGCTATATCAAAATTCCATTCATTAAGACGCATTGCATTTAATGACCTAAATAAGAACAGAAAGTGTTTGGGGAAGTTGGTCAAAGCAATAGAACATACCGTCCTGAGGTATGTTAGTTTCGCGCATTTTTAGCTCTTACTTCCTGCCAATGGAACTAAGGGCTAAAATGGGGCATTTTTTACGCAGAAGTTGAGCAGATCTCAGTCTTCAGATCAAGCTCTGGTCATTTTTCAGCAGATCTTAGATAGCTCTGGGGGGGGGGGAGGGATGTAAGACAGGGGGGAATAGATTCTTAGAAGATTACTTTTCATTTCCTTTGCCTCATCCACTAATTGAAATGCTTCGTGTGAACTTACTGAGCCGCTAAGGAGAAATAGGCTGCGTAACTGTACCTATGGTAGGGTGGGTACCTTCTCATTTCCAATTATTCAAATCAATAGCAATTCAATGATATGGTCTACATTTTGCTGATAAATAAGTATTTATATCAGAAAAAAACATTTTGTATCACATATCCATTATTTTGGGTTTCGATAGAATAGAATAAAAATTCTGAATCTTAGCAATTTCCTTTCCATATGAAAGCCACTACAAAAGCTAAAAACGTGACAGAAAATTTTATCTTTTTTCAATGCAGGGTAAATCTGTTTTTTTTTAAACTATGGTCTATTGTGAAAATAAGGTTAATTTATTGTCACATAGTGGTTCTAGGTAAATTGCTCGAAAACAATTGCTCGAAAGACAATTGCTCGAATGAACAATTGATCGAATGAACAATTGCTCGAATGAACAATTGATCGAACGAACAATTGCTCGAATGAACAATTGATCGAATGAACAATTGCTCGAATGAACAATTGCTCGAATGAACAATTGCTCGAATGAACAATTGATCGAATGAACAATTGCTCGAATGAACAATTGCTCGAATGAACAATTGCTCGAACGAACAATTGCTCGAATGAACAATTGCTCGAATGAACAATTGATCGAACGAACAATTGCTCGAATGAACAATTGCTCGAATGAACAATTGATCGAACGAACAATTGCTCGAATGAACAATTGATCGAATGAACAATTGATCGAATGAACAATTGATCGAATGAACAATTGCTCGAAAAACAATTGCTCGAAAGACAATTGCTCGAATGAACAATTGATCGAATGAACTATTGCTCGAATGAACAATTGCTCTAATGAACAATTGATCGAACGAACAATTGCTCGAATGAACAATTGATCGAATGAACAATTGCTCGAATGAACAATTGATCGAACGAACAATTGATCGAACGAACAATTGCTCGAATGAACAATTGATCGAATTAACAATTGATCGAATGAACAATTGCTCGAATTAACAATTGATCGAATGAACAATTGATCGAACGAACAATTGATCGAACGAACAATTGCTCGAATGAACAATTGATCGAATGAACAATTGATCGAATGAACAATTGCTCGAATGAACAATTGATCGAATGAACAATTGATCGAATGAACAATTGATCGAATGAACAATTGATCGAATGAACAATTGATCGAATGAACAATTGATCGAATGAACAATTGATCGAACGAACAATTGATCGAATGAACAATTGATCGAACGAACAATTGCTCGAATGAACAATTGATCGAATGAACAATTGATCGAATGAACAATTGATCGAATGAACAATTGATCGAATGAACAATTGATCGAATGAACAATTGATCGAATGAACAATTGATCGAATGAACAATTGATGAATTGATCGAACGAACAATTGCTCGAATGAACAATTGATCGAATGAACAATTGATCGAATGAACAATTGATCGAATGAACAATTGATCGAATGAACAATTGATCGAATGAACAATTGATGAATTGATCGAACGAACAATTGCTCGAATGAACAATTGATTGAATGAACAATTGATCGAATGAACAATTGATCGAATGAACAATTGATCGAATGAACAATTGATCGAATGAACAATTGATCGAATGAACAATTAATCGAATGAACAATTGATCGAATGAACAATTGATCGAATGAACAATTGATCGAATGAACAATTGATCGAATGAACAATTGATCGAATGAACAATTGATCGAATGAACAATTGATCGAATGAACAATTGATCGAATGAACAATTGATCGAATGAACAATTGATCGAATGAACAATTGATCGAATGAACAATTGATCGAATGAACAATTGATCGAACGAACAATTGATCGAACGAACAATTGCTCGAATGAACAATTGATCGAATGAACAATTGATCGAATGAACAATTGCTCGAATGAACAATTGATCGAATGAACAATTGATCGAACGAACAATTGATCGAACGAACAATTGCTCGAATGAACAATTGATCGAATGAACAATTGATCGAATGAACAATTGCTCGAATGAACAATTGATCGAATGAACAATTGATCGAATGAACAATTGATCGAATGAACAATTGATCGAATGAACAATTGATCGAATGAACAATTGATCGAATGAACAATTGATCGAATGAACAATTGATCGAACGAACAATTGCTCGAATGAACAATTGCTCGAATGAACAATTGATCGAATGAACAATTGATCGAATGAACAATTGATCGAATGAACAATTGATCGAACGAACAATTGCTCGAATGAACAATTGATCGAATGAACAATTGATCGAATGAACAATTGATCGAATGAACAATTGATCGAATGAACAATTGATCGAATGAACAATTGATCGAATGAACAATTGATCGAATGAACAATTGATCGAACGAACAATTGCTCGAATGAACAATTGATTGAATGAACAATTGATCGAATGAACAATTGATCGAATGAACAATTGATCGAATGAACAATTGATCGAATGAACAATTGATCGAATGAACAATTGATCGAATGAACAATTGATCGAATGAACAATTGATCGAATGAACAATTGATCGAATGAACAATTGATCGAATGAACAATTGATCGAATGAACAATTGATCGAATGAACAATTGATCGAATGAACAATTGATCGAATGAACAATTGATCGAATGAACAATTGATCGAATGAACAATTGATCGAATGAACAGTTGATCGAACGAACAATTGATCGAATTATATAATTGCTCACAGTTTTCGAATTTGTAAAAGTCAGTTATTCATGAAATGGAGTTGCACCTGATCGTCTTAAATGAATAAATTTTCCAATTTTTTCTTAGATATTTTCTATCAATCATTGTAAAACAAATTGAAATCTTACTCTTCCTGTGTTTTCTTAGTTTTTTCCTAACTAGAGACGGTTTGTGTCATCTCGTGTGTAACATGTGAATGGGTATCATAAAACTCGAATAATTTTGTAGATTAATTTTCAACTTGCCTATTTTTATGTGGCACCTCAATTGGAGAAATAACTCAATGTTATGACAAAGTAATTTTTCATTTCGAAAATAAAGTTTCAGTATACTTACGAAAATTATACAGTTAACGATTTTGTTTATAGTTGTTGAATATTTGAAACAGTTATAGTAGTGGGTGTAGTGTATGGTTATCATGTGGCTTACTTGGGTAGTTATTGGTGATCTTTTACGGTGGACATTTCGGTCTGGAAAATTTGGACTTGGAAATTTGGGTCTCGGAATGGTAAATGACCTCTCACATAAATGACCGTTATGTAGTTTGTTATATCCGCTAGTCTAAATTATTATTGTTACCTATCATCTTACAACGGTTAATGGTGTTATCCGCTTTTAATAAGAGAAATAATAGTAATATAATTTATTGAAGATACAAAAAAGATTATAAGTTCGATCACAAAGATATTTACATTTTTTAAATTCAAACTAATATATACATACAATTAATATTATCAAGCCTATTATAGTAGCTAGAAGCTATTAGGACTACACATTTTAATATAAACAGTTTAAACTTTTTATATTATTTACCTTTAATAAAATCATGTAAAGACGGAATTACCCTATAACCATAAGAAGAAACATGTTTTACCTAACGTGTTGTGCGGAGTATAGATTTCTCAACATAGTGTGAGCAGTTAAACGGTGAAGCCTTTTTATTTTTTGTTTGCTTCTTCCAGTCCCTTGTACTTAATTTCCTTTTGACGTCAGCGATATGGTTTTTCGTTCCAAAGCAGACGTTAAATCTTACTAAATTAAAACTATCACGACCTCTGTTATTCATGACACTTGTATATTTTATTGATTTCCTACTCTACCTAATCTCCCTATCTTGTTGACTCTTCCTCTTCTATCACTTTAGAGCAATTGTTCATTCGAGCCATTTTTTTTCGAGCTATTGTATTTCGAGCAATTATTCATTCGAGCAATTGTTTTTCGAGCTATTGTATTTCGAGCAATTGTTCATTCGAGCAATTGTTTTTCGAGCTATTGTATTTCGAGCAATTGTTCATTCGAGCTATTGTTTTTCGAGCTATTGTATTTCGAGCAATTGTTCATTCGAGCAATTGTTTTTCGAGCTATTGTATTTCGAGCAATTGTTCATTCGAGCAATTGTTTTTCGAGCAATTGTTCATTCGAGCAACTGTTTTTCGAGCAATTGTTTTCGAGCAAATGTCTTTCGAGCAATTGTTTTTGAGCAATTTACCGGCTACCTCGAATAATATAAGAACATTAAGATTTTAACGTAAACTGAACAAAAACTATATTAATATTTTATTATCAAAGATTTTCTAATCCTGAAAAATCAGTTTTTTCTTTCAAATAACACAAATTAAATTATGTATAAAAAACTCTCACAATTGATTGATCATGAACATCAGACTTGTGATTTTCTGGTGAACAAGAACAACCACCGCAGTCCTAAGAACTGAACACACAAATCAATGTCTTATTACCTGCTTTCATGGAATCCACTTTAACTCCAATAGGCCAATTTTCCTTAATGGATTCCGAATAGATTTGTGCAGAAATGCAAGAGCTTGCGTAAGGTATTCATGTTGGTTTTTAAGTAATTCCCCTTGTCATGGCAAGTAGTTAGCCCCTAACGATCTCTATTTGTTCCAATAGCTCGCAGTGCAACCTTTCCCGATATTGGAAAACGTTTGGAGTAGGAGAGCCTCTCGGTATGGAGTTACTAATCGATACACTTTCTCGACACAAAAAACACACCACTTGCTCGTGTGACAGAAAGTACAAACAATATTCCAATGCAAGTGAATGACTTCAGCAGTTGAACTTCGAAACACCGAGTGAAGGAATTAACGAAAAGGTAGGATGGTAGTGAGAACTTTAGTCTGATGATATAATTAATGAGTAAAACTGTACTTATAATAACTGTACTATACTGTACTATCACTGTGGTGATGTACTATCAGAGAAAAGAGTCACTGTGATGATGTACTATCAGAGAAAAGAGTCACTGTGATGATGTACTATCAGAGAAAAGAGTCACTGTGATGATGTACTATCAGAGAAAAGAGTCACTGTGATGATGTACTATCAGAGAAAAGAGTCACTGTGATGATGTACTATCAGAGAAAAGAGTCACTGTGGTGATGTACTATCAGAGAAAAGAGTCACTGTGATGATGTACTATCAGAGAAAAGAGTCACTGTGATGATGTACTATCAGAGAAAAGAGTCACTGTGATGATGTACTATCAGAGAAAAGAGTCACTGTGATGATGTACTATCAGAGAAAAGAGTCACTGTGATGATGTACTATCAGAGAAAAGAGTCACTGTGATGATTTACTATCAGAGGAAAGAGTCACTGTGATGATGTACTATCAGAGAAAAGAGTCACTGTGATGATGTACTATCAGAGAAAAGAGTCACTGTGATGATGTACTATCAGAGAAAAGTCACTGTGATGATGTACTATCAAAGAAAAGAGTCACTTTGATGATGTACTATCAGAGAAAAGAGTCTCTGTGGTGATGTACTATCAGATAAAAGAGTCACTGTGATGAAGTACTATCAGAGAAAAGAGTCACTGTGATGATGTACTATCAGAGAAAAGAGTCACTGTTATGATGTACTATCAGAGAAAAGTCACTGTGATGATGTACTATCAAAGAAAAGAGTCACTTTGATGATGTACTATCATAGAAAACAGTCACTATGATGATGTACTATCAGAGAAAAGAGTCACTGTGGTGATGTAATATCAGAGAAAAGAGTCACTGTGATGATATACTATCAGAGAAAAGAGTCACTGTGATGATGTACTATCAGAGAAAAGAGTCACTGTGATGGTGTACTATCAGAGAAAAGAGTCACTGTGATGATGTTCTATCAGAGAAAAGAGTCACTGTAATTATGTACTATCAGAGAAAAGAGTCACTGTGATGAAGTACTATCAGAGAAAAGAGTCACTGTGATGATGTACTATCAGAGAAAAGAGTCACTGTTATGATGTACTATCAGTGAAAAGTCACTGTGATGATGTACTATCAAAGAAAAGAGTCACTTTGATGATGTACTATCAGAGAAAAGAGTCTCTGTGGTGATGTACTATCAGATAAAAGAGTCACTGTGATGAAGTACTATCAGAGAAAAGAGTCACTGTGGTGATGTGATATCAGAGAAAAGAGTCACTGTGATGATATACTATCAGAGAAAAGAGTCACTGTGATGATGTACTATCAGAGAAAAGAGTCACTGTGATGATTTACTATCAGAGGAAAGAGTCACTGTGATGATGTACTATCAGAGAAAAGAGTCACTGTGATGATGTACTATCAGAGAAAAGAGTCACTGTGATGATGTACTATCAGAGAAAAGTCACTGTGATGATGTACTATCAAAGAAAAGAGTCACTTTGATGATGTACTATCAGAGAAAAGAGTCTCTGTGGTGATGTACTATC
The DNA here is from genome assembly GCA_947561585.1 of Caprella mutica. Classification (NCBI taxonomy): domain Eukaryota; kingdom Metazoa; phylum Arthropoda; class Malacostraca; order Amphipoda; family Caprellidae; genus Caprella; species Caprella mutica. Next base: position 17,702 of record CANNZV010000821.1, on the reverse strand, counting down.
AGATAAAAGAGTCACTGTGATGAAGTACTATCAGAGAAAAGAGTCACTGTGATGATGTACTATCAGAGAAAAGAGTCACTGTTATGATGTACTATCAGAGAAAAGTCACTGTGATGATGTACTATCAAAGAAAAGAGTCACTTTGATGATGTACTATCATAGAAAACAGTCACTATGATGATGTACTATCAGAGAAAAGAGTCACTGTGGTGATGTAATATCAGAGAAAAGAGTCACTGTGATGATATACTATCAGAGAAAAGAGTCACTGTGATGATGTACTATCAGAGAAAAGAGTCACTGTGATGGTGTACTATCAGAGAAAAGAGTCACTGTGATGATGTTCTATCAGAGAAAAGAGTCACTGTAATTATGTACTATCAGAGAAAAGAGTCACTGTGATGAAGTACTATCAGAGAAAAGAGTCACTGTGATGATGTACTATCAGAGAAAAGAGTCACTGTTATGATGTACTATCAGTGAAAAGTCACTGTGATGATGTACTATCAAAGAAAAGAGTCACTTTGATGATGTACTATCAGAGAAAAGAGTCTCTGTGGTGATGTACTATCAGATAAAAGAGTCACTGTGATGAAGTACTATCAGAGAAAAGAGTCACTGTGGTGATGTGATATCAGAGAAAAGAGTCACTGTGATGATATACTATCAGAGAAAAGAGTCACTGTGATGATGTACTATCAGAGAAAAGAGTCACTGTGATGATGTACTATCAGAGAAAAGAGTCACTGTGATGATGTTCTATCAGAGAAAAGAGTCACTGTAATTATGTACTATCAGAGAAAAGAGTCACTGTGATGAAGTACTATCAGAGAAAAGAGTCACTGTGATGATGTACTATCAGAGAAAAGAGTCACTGTTATGATGTACTATCAGAGAAAAGTCACTGTGATGATGTACTATCAAAGAAAAGAGTCACTTTGATGATGTACTATCATAGAAAACAGTCACTATGATGATGTACTATCAGAGAAAAGAGTCACTGTGATGATATACTATCAGAGAAAAGAGTCACTGTGATGATGTACTATCAGAGAAAAGAGTCACTGTGGTGATGTACTATCAGAGAAAAGAGTCACTGTGATGATGTACTATCAGAGAAAAAAGTCACTGTGATGATGTGACATCACATCATCACAGTGACCGTTATGTTACATTCCCTGTACCGTAACGTCACATTCCCTGTACCGTAACGTCACACTCCCTGTACCGTAACGTCACATTCCCTGTACCGTAACGTCACATTCCCTGTACCGTAACGTCACATTCCCTGTACCGTAACGTCATATTCCCTGTACCGTAACGTCACATTCCCTGTACCGTAACGTCACATTCCCTGTACCATAACGTCACATTCCCTGTACCGTAATGTCACATTCCCTGTACCGTAACGTCACATTCCCTGTACCATAACGTCACATTCCCTGTAACGTAATGTCACATTCCCTGTACCGTAACGTCACATTCCCTGTACCGTAACGTCACATTCCCTGTACCGTAATGTCACATTCCCTGTACCGTAATGTCACATTCCCTGTACCGTAACGTCACATTCCCTGTACCGTAACGTCACATTCCCTGTAACGTAATGTCACATTCCCTGTACCGTAACGTCACATTCCCTGTACCGTAACGTCACATTCCCTGTACCGTAATGTCACATTCCCTGTACCGTAATGTCACATTCCCTGTACCGTAACGTCACATTCACTATACCGCTTCACTCCGCACCACTAATAGAGAAGTCTTCCACCCCATTTATGGGTGCACTCCCTGCGATAATTTGTTGCCAGTGTTAATGAATTGCAAGGCTACTATCTACTCCCAATGAGACAAAGGTGGAGTTACCAACAAAATTTATGAAGCATAAATTAAGTTGAAGCCTTCCTAGCGAAGCACCAAACTGCATTTATCAGTTACTGATTAGCGCTGAGGGTATTAATGGTAACTAGTTAGACTTAATGGTAACTAGTTAGACTTAATGGTAACTAGTTAGACTTAATGGTAACTAGTTAGACTTAATGGTAACTAGTTAGACTTAATGGTAACTAGTTAGACTTAATGGTAACTAGTTAGACTTAATGGTAACTAGTTAGACTTAATGGTAACTAGTTAGACTTAATGGTAACTAGTTAGACTTAATGGTAACTAGTTAGACTTAATGGTAACTAGTTAGACTTAATGGTAACTAGTTAGACTTAATGGTAACTAGTTAGACCTAATTGTAACTAGTTAGACCTAATTGTAACTAGTTAGACTTAATGGTAACTAGTTAGACTTAATGGTAACTAGTTAGACTTAATGGTAACAAGTTAGACTTAATGGTAACTAGTTAGACTTAATGGTAACTAGTTAGACTTAATGGTAACTAGTTAGACTTAATGGTAACTAGTTAGACTTAATGGTAACTAGTTAGACTTAATGGTAACTAGTTAGACTTAATGGTAACTAGTTAGACTTAATGGTAACTAGTTAGACTTAATGGTAACTAGTTAGACTCAATGGTAACTAGTTAGACTTAATGGTAACTATTTAGACTTAATGGTAACTAGTTAGACTTAATGGTAACTAGTTAGACTTAATGGTAACTAGTTAGACTTAATGGTAACTAGTTAGACTTAATGGTAACATTTAGACTTAATGGTAACTAGTTAGACTTAATGGTAACTAGTAAGACTTAATGGGTAAGTTTTAACTAGTTAGACTTAATGGGGAAGTTTTAACTAGTTAGACTTAATGAGTAAGTTGTAACTAGTTAGACTTAATGGGTAAGTTGTAACTAGTTAGACTTAATGGGTAAGTTGTAACTAGTTAGACTTAATGGGTAAGTTGTAACTAGTTAGACTTAATTGGTAAGTTGTAACTAGTTAGACTTAATGGGTAAGTTGTAACTAGTTAGACTTAATGGGTAAGTTGTAACTAGTTAGACTTAATGGGAATTTAAATGTAAACTTATTTTAGAATTATTAATTTAATGATGATGATTAAACAAATGCGATAAGAGACTTTAGATTCAAGCAAGCAAAGCGGCTCTCTGAACGAACCTTGTACCATGGATGCAGAAAAGCTACTCTGTAAATAGAGTCACTTAGTTGCGAGGAATGTTACAAAAGGTACACAAAGACAAGTGACTATTCACACAATGGAAGAGGTTATGAAGAGGAGATAGTAAATGAAACCTTTCTCACCTAAATTGGAAGACATAACTCTTTTATATAAAACAGTAAGCGTGTTAAATGATAATCATGGGCGAAATTTAAAATAAACATATATCAGATAACAACAGTTCTCTCTCTCTCTCTATCTCTTCCATTCACCACAAATATCTTGCGGATAGACTCTCTGTAGAGACTTTATAGACACTATCACAAAATGCACAAGTTTCCCATCAAAAGTTATTATGTTGTATTACATAATAAGTTGCTTAGTGATGTGAACCAATCAACAGATGGGTTAGAGTATGTGCAAAGTTTAAGTATTTGATATATCTTAGTCGAATAGGATAAAATTAAACTATATAATATGCTGTCTGTTTAATAAATAGCATTTCTTAAATACACTTTTTCGTAAAAATTTGTAGTAATTTTAAGCGGAGGTAATTTCTCTAATTGGAATAATTTATACACATTTTTGCAGTTCTAATATCAAGAATTGTGCCATTGAATGCATTTTATTGAGCAGTGTTCATTATTGTAGGAAAAGTTACCAATAAATTTCAAATGCTCAATCATTGTCCAAACCCAATATCTGCACAATTAAATTCTACAAAAAATTACACATCTTAAATTGAGTGAAATTGGCGGGCATTCACAGACACATTATATAATTTGAGTCAAGTCTCTCCTCTCATTAAAATGTACATGAGGGCCTTCAACAAAATCTTGATAAGTTATTCCATGGCACTCTAATAGATCATTGGAAATATTCACCCACAGTTAAAGTATTTCAAAAAACCGTCATTCTGTCGAGAAGCTAAAAATCAATCCCCTCCATTCAGCAGAACCGAAAAAATCTGGGACTTCAAACCCATCTTAAGTTGCTAATTAAAAGCCCACTGAGGATTTGTTTTCAAAAGACATCGCCAAGACTTAATAAATCTCGGAACTTTCTCTCCATCTCGAGTTTTGCTGAAGACTTTCCACTGCGGTTTTACTGAAATGACTTGCAGAAGACTTCACATCCCTGTAACCATTTATTAATTTACATGTTAATTCGAATGGAGGAAAAGATACGACTGCAGACCTTAATTGAGAAATGTAATTTGTCCAAGAGGAACATTTTAATGATTTCACGAATGGGAAATTGAAATCAAATTTGATAGAAATTAAAATACCTATTCTATCCGTATTCACATTATTATCACAGTTGAACTGAGTTTGCGTAAATTATATTTAAGTAATTATTTACAGAATAAATAACCACATAAAATTATACTCCCACACAAATTATTATTTGAAAAGTTTCAATACAAATATTTTAAATTTCGTTGTTCGTTTTGCACTGCCTTGCGATAGAAAAAGCAAACTAATCTCCGACCACCAAAGTATGATTTCATATTGAAAGCGTGAATTATTCTGCTATTTCCAGAGGAAATTGGCAGAAACTTTTTGTGTTGAACAAAAGAAAAGTTTTGGCGGCATACTTTCCAGACTGATAAACAAGATGGAGAAGTTAGTCGGTGCTTCAAATCACCGGTGACACATTCGAATGGCTGTTGATGGAGATAAAATCAGAATGTACGGAGAGGCTTACAGAGGAAAGGGCAGACGTGCGCACATTCGAAGGGAAATGCTTCACATTTCTGATGTTTGACTTAGATACGAGTTCAAATAATCGATTGGCAAAATTCTGATGTTAAGGAAATACTGTGAATTATGGTACGAAAAATAAATCATAACTCTTTCAATAATTTTATGCTTCCACATTTTTTGATATTGCTAGAAAATTTAATAAATAAACTGTAATTTAATAAAAAGCTAACTCGAAAGTATGTTCTAAAAGACATATCCATTGTTTCTAATTAAAGTCAAGATAAATGTACTATATGCCTAATACAGTACATTTTATGACAGGCATATTGTGATAGGTATAGGAGTACCTCAAGGTAGTGGTTTTGGACAAGTTTTGTTTCTCATATAATCTTTATTAAAATGACTCAAGTTGTTTATTTAGTAGTACCTTATTTTCTATATTTGCGAATGACAAATTTATTTATTACCAGATTTGTGGAACCATTTAGTTACAATGCTATTGCATACTTTTAATTCTCTCTAATTAATTCATCTTTAAATTGAAATGGCAGTAATCGACAAGCCAAATATTTTATCTTCTACATGAAAAATATGCATGCAATATTTCTCTTTTGGAACGATGAGAGCGTGACTGAAATTAGAATGAGAAATTATATCGAATAGCAATTATGTGCAGTTAATTAAAGGAAATTGTATGAGTAATTTTCTATTAAAATAACTTTACTATTAAAATTGCAATGTTTGTAGTTATTTTGAAATTAGTCTGAATACTCGACAATAAATTTGTAAGATATGAAAATAAAATGAATTTAGGAAAACTCAATTTTAGAAATAAGCTTGATGCAACAACTCTTTCCTCTGGAAAATAAGGTACTACTGAATAGAAAAAGCGGCCACTTTTTTTGTACTATAAAAACAATGTTATAGAATTTGATTTGACGTTACTACATGATTATTGAGAGTAGGGTTTGAAGTAAATAGCTTCAGAATGTATAAAGTACATTTTTGTGTTATGGTCAGGACTCCCATGTAATGTATACTGTGCAGAGAGATGCAGTTGACACAGCCAAACCTGAAAGTCACAACCAAAGTAAATACAGAGTCACATTCAGGAACAACTCATCAAGTTATTGTAATTAACAAGTTGTCATCATTACCAAATCACAGTCTTTATTGTGTCATAGTAATTTTTAAGTAATTTGTTCTGTGGCAACGATAAATGCGGAAAATTAGATTGGCCGATAGATTTTGGTAGGTGATACTTTAGGTATATAATATATTGTAGTATATATTGTTTCGACTGCTGCTGATCTGGAAAGCTGGGAAACACTATATGAGTTAATCGTTAAAACATTGTCATACATGCCGCCGAAAATACCTCCATATTAGGGAAAAGTCATTTAAACAAGTAAATATCAACACAAATTATTGCCAGAAGGTAACATAATTGTTTTCAATAATGAAAAATTATTAGCAGTTATTTTATATTTGACAGGTATCATATATCGGCTTTACTGTTGTGACGTCTTTACCTGAATTTTCGAAATTTAAGTAACCTATTTATAAGAAGATCACTTGAAAGAGCTGGAAAAATGAATTATTTTACCAAGTAATGTACACTAGGGTGGGCCAAAAAATAGGGGTTTCGGGCAAACTTCAGAATCATCATATGGAATAGTTATAATAAGTTGATACGTTATAAAAGAACATTGCATGCCAATTTCCAGGCCATTTCTGGATATTTTTGAGTTGCCCCAAAACATTTGAAATTTTATACAAAATTATATTTTCCCATTAATTCTGAAATATTCGATTTTGTTTTTTTCAATGGAATAGGTAAAATTAGTTGGCAATATACGAAAAAACACAACTTGCAAAATTGCAGTTTAATTAATATTCGATACTTTTGAGTTGCCCTGAGCACTTTTTTGTGAAATATATTACTATTACAAAATTTCTCTTGAAATTAGCTTTATAGAGCAATCATGCTCTTATTGTGATAAGATAGAAATAATTAAATTCTCAAAATAACTTTGTGAATTGTATTGATTTCATTTTATAAAAGCATTTATTAATATTTTCGTTTTGCAAAAATTTCGAATTTACTCGGATTTTAGCAATTAAATAATAACCCATGTAATTCGCTTTGTCAACTTTTTTGAGTTACCAAGTGTCCCAAATATTGAAATGTTGGTTTATTAATCAATTATTGATGTTTTTTCATCAATTTATTGCATATAATACTCTTTATTATGTTCTTCATTGAGCACCAGACCTCCATAAGTGTGGAGCACTACACTGACTACAGTCTCCAGCTGTGACTAAATTTGAACAATTTGGAGGGGTGGGGGCAACTGTAGACATTGTCGTACCTATTTTATTTTCCGGCACAAACACCAAAATAAGCTCTTCTCAAGCTATCTTCCTATTCTAAAAGATACTAAATCACAATTTATGAGTTTTTTTTGCCAAAATGTAGTAAAAAATCACCAGAAATCTCACTTTTCTGAAATTTGAATCACTTGGGGGCAACTGTTAATCATGTCAGAATTCACTCAAATTTCAGTACACGAACCTTCACTTGTCATATCAATTTTATATCACTATTCCATAAGTGATATTAAGTGATATCCAAAATATTATTTTTTGGCCCACCCTATTGTATACGTTTCAAACATATTCTATTTTGTTTTTAATATTGCCCCTCCCCTTTTACTTTATTTCTATCATGCTTTTTATGCACCTCCTTCCTTTACATGTTTAAATAATTAAGAATTATCATGAATATACATATTTATATCTGTGTATACGTATCTATTTGCTTATATATTTATATTCATTTAGTATGAGACTTTCAGCTTCATATAATACTTTTTATATTATTAAATAATTCAGTCACTCCTAATATTTCACGTCGGTTAAAGAAAAAGGAGAATTTTTTCCTGGCTCTCATGCAGGTAACTTGTTCTGGAGCACAAAAAGTCTTATCTGCCCACTCCTGACTTAGACGGAACATGTCAGTGAAAGATGTCAATAAATCTCACTATTGTCCCCAGCCTTTAGAATTAAATATAGTATAGTAAAATAGTTCTCTCGATATTTGGTGGTTAAAATCATGGAATTTTTATTACTGCAATAAAATCATGAAATGATATTACCATGAAATAATTTTGATATAGTTGCAATATGTACGCTAAAGCTTTTATCTTTATTTTATTATGTGCATTTTTATGTTTACCTTCAGCCATCATTTACACAAACAAAGAGAGTATTTTAAATATATCTGTCATTAGTTCAATTGGAAAAAAGAGGCATTTGATAGTTTTATGAATACCCAAAATAGTTCGATGTCAAGGCTAGCACAAAAATCCCTGCAAAAGAACAGATTTATTGTAGCAGCTCAGTATCCGTTCATGTTTCATATTAGTTTTTTCTAAATAGATTTACTAATATAAATTTTTGATCTCTATAATGATTTTTTTTAATCTCCAGTAACATGTTTTCATTCAGTGGAATATTTCTAAATTTTCTAATTTCTAAATTTTCTAATTTCTAAATTTTCTAATTTCTAAATTTTCTAATTTCTAAATTTTCTAATTTCTAAATTTTCTAATTTCTAAATTTTCTAATTTCTAAATTTTCTAATTTCTAAATTTTCTAATTTCTAAATTTTCTAATTTCTAAATTTTCTAATTTCTAAATTTTCTAATTTCTAAATTTTCTAATTTCTAAATTTTCTAATTTCTAAATTTTCTAATTTCTAAATTTTCTAATTTCTAAAGTTTCTAATTTCTAAATTTTCTAATTTCTAAATTACAACCTCCACTTTGCAAGAAACACATCGCATCTATTTCCTCAGAAATGTAAAGAGACCAATTTTCCAGCCCTTAACTCCTCTGAATGAATCTCTTTTTAAAAATACACGCAACTCCGAAATACATAATAAGGATGACAAATAAATTCTTCTCGAGATGACACAAATCTCAATATATCTCCTCGGGACAAAATGCCTAGCAGTTCAATTTCGAGTTGTCGGTTCGAACGCCAGCGGATATTTTGGATGGCGAGGATGTCCACTTGTGTATTGACGAGCAGACTATTCAGGCCATGACTCTTGTAAATTATTTGCTCGAACTTCATGTCACTTACTGGAATTTATTTGGATTTGGCAATAAATGGAATTGGTCGAATATATATTTTATAGATTACTAAAATCATTCCGAATTATTTTTATATCTGTGAGTGCTTTCCAGGTACCACTCACAGCTTGATTACTATTTATTTAAATGCGTGGGCATATTTTTTGCAATGAGTACCTCATTTAATAGTGAAGAGAATGAAATAATGTTATTTGGCAGATCTATAATGTTACAGCAGGCAGTTAAGGTTGCAATTCTTCCCATATATGCCTACCGTTGAAGCTCAATCCTATAAATCAAGTCGAACAATACGCAGCAGACAAAATTTCGATGAGCAATATGGTGAATTGTAGACCAATTTGGTCTTGTTGTGTAAAGTGCTTTGCTTGTTTAAAGCAAGTAATGGGAAACGCGTCTAGGTTTTCCAGTTCTTTACCAAATTAAAACCATTTACATTGTCAAATATATACTGTTAATATCATTTTAATTTGTTGACAGTTTTTCCATTTTCGTTAAAGGGAACAATGAATTCAAAAAATAGAGAGCTTTTTCTACAGCTGTATTAAACTCATAAACGAATAATATTAAATAGCGACAATTGATTCATACCTGATTAATGTGAACTGCCAATAACATAGAAACTGTACTCAGTCCAGGATAATCCCTGGCGATGCAAAATTCACTTCCAGAGTGTCGAAAATTCCCAGTAAATTCTGCAAATCCAATAGCAATAAATCGCGTCTCGGGAGACATGTATAACAGCTCGCTGGAGATATTCACGCGACAAATTCCCATCTTCCTTTCCTGGTGTCTCTTTGCTCGAATATTCAATTTGGTGAAAAATGTATTTGTTTTGTTTTACTTTACAAGAGAGAGAGAGAGATGTATTTCTTCTTTCCACAGAAAAATACACCATAAATCATTTTAATGTTCGTTTTTTACTTATATTTAGGTGATAAAACTGACAGATCTATTTTGCGATTTTCTGTAGACAATTTTATCTATTCAGATATGAGTTATAGCAGAACTTTGGTAGATATATTTAAGGAATATATTTATATAATTTTCGTAGGAATAACTATTATTGTATAGTACTGCATGATTATAATTTACATTGATATTTGTACCATTTAAGTTCATGTTATTTAAAAGTTTGAAACAAGTGTGTTTTTTTCTCATTCACAGTCGACATTTTTATTAGTTTATTTGAAATAGGATGACAACATCTTTTTGACCATTTCTCTATTTAAACTTTGAAACAAGTCACCATAAAACATGAAAAACTGTTTCCACGTGACAAAGATTTTGATCTTTCTATCTCGTAGTTTGTATTTGAATGGGACGAACTTTTCTGTCTACTTATACTTTATTGTAGACTTGAAGAGATTAAACATACAAAAAAGTATTGAAGAGAATTCCCTTCTTTTTCACATTAGCAATGTTTAAAACCTAATTCTAATTTTGAAATTTGTAATACATATGTAATTCATTACATTTTATTCACTGAACTTAGATAGTTTACGAAAAAATAAAAAATTTCAGTGCACATGCATATCCTCTTTATCCATTTTGAACTACACTACAGAGAGGCATATATATTATGTATATATAGAAGAAACAAGAATTAATTTGATTTAGAATATCCTTTTAGCCTAAACTTGTTTACTTGAGGTCTAAAGCTGGAAAATAGGAATTCAGATTTCGAGACAACTAGGTTTTGTCTAAAGATATTATTTGCACGGTTTTTAAACAAAGTCACCATACCAGTCAAACTTATGACAATGGGTACCTACAATATTTACATGGTATGCTGCGCCTTGATACCAATTTTATACTCTTCTGCTCATAAACATATACGCACATACGAACGAAAAGATGTGACCCTGCAATATCAGATTGGATACTTTATATACTGCACAACAAGGTTTATATAACCTGTAGTCTATAAGCCTTGCTATCCAGCGGGCTAAACACTTTATTCATGATATCCGTACACTGCAAAAACAACCATGGATAAATTCTTATATACAAATAACTATTTAACCAGCTGTACAGTACAAAGAGTATGAAAAAGTAATATTGCGGCTGCTCGGTAGCACAGTGGGATGAGCGTTCACCTCACGTTAGTGAGGTCGTACGTTCGGGTCCAACACTGACTCAGTGGGATTTATGCCCTGTGTGAACGAGTGGTTACTGACCCGGTTTGAGTCACCTGGCTGAGATTAGGTTAAGGCCGGGATTTAGTACATATTGGCCCACTTTTGGGCCTGAGTGCTCTCTCTTAGGAGCGTCCCATTAACTTTAATCTTAAGTAATATTGCAGGGTCACATCTGTGCGTTCATATGTTTGTATTTGTTTATGTACAGAAGAGTCTAAAACTCGTATTAAGGCATTTAGTATTCTTTTTAGGTTAATATATCTTGAGGATAATCAAGGTTATGTTGAACTCAGAAGTAGAAAGAAGTTAAAGCATTCGATTTTAAAAGAATGAATAACATACCTTGTTCCTATTTAAAATAATTATCCCGGATCACCAAAGCGTCTTTCACAACAAAACTGTAATCATCTTGATATGGACCTGCTCAATACTCTACCTTGTAGCTAATATACCTTGGGTACCCGGCGAAAAAGTTAAGGTGGGGCCATAGAAGACTAAGAAGGGACTTTTCTTGTATTGAAAAGTAATGTTTCTTTTTGAAAAAATTAAGTTGGTAAACTGAAAAAAATGATTATGTAAATTAAAAGGCAAACAGGTAAAAGAATGTATCTAATTTTTTGGTCAATTCCTTAGTCATATTATCGATTATTGGATCTATCTACCAAATTAGACACTTTCCTCACAAATATTGGATAGATTCTTACACTATTTCCCCTTTAATTACTGTCTCTCATTTGTAAAAAATACTGTTGATAACTGGCTACTATATGTTTCAATGACTGTTTAAATTAACACCCATCAGTTCACCTTAAAGTTTCATTTATTTATAACATTTAGGAATTATTGTACAATAATGCGAGGTGGACTCTGTTGACTCTTGAGGGTCGGTCATAAATATTGGTCTACAGTGGGGGACACAAGTATTTAAACAGATAACATTTTATTTTTTATTTATTTATACCTTGATGCATGAAACTGTGACAGGATGTGTAAATAAAGAATGGAAAAAATATTACATTATAGAAGTAAATAAATACATATGAAGCAAAATCGAAAATAGCACGGGACAAAAGTATTCAACCACCACCTAATTTACATTAAAGATTTGGTTCCGAACCCTTTATTCGCTAATTATTGCATGGAGATGGCTACCATACGAGTAAATCATACCTTTATTATAGTATGTGGTGACATTTCCCTCCATTTCTCAATGCAGAATTCGTTCAATTCGACAAGGCTCTTAGGATTTCTTCATTTGACCTGCTTCTTCAACGTTCCCCAATGATTTTCAATTGGATTGAGATCTGGAGACTGACTTGGCCACGGGAGGACGTTAATTTTCTCTTCGGTGAACCATTCTTTGGATAAATTAGCCATGTGTTTCGGGTAGCTGTGCTTCTGAAACGTCTAATTTCGTTTTCCGTAAAAACATCTTGCACTCAGAATTTGATTCTTGTCCAAAATGTGACGATTCATGGCGGAATCCATCTTTCCATCAATAATATATGATACTGCCACTTACGTAATTCACTGTTGATATGATGTTCTTAGGGTCATATGCTGTCTCTGTTTTCCAAACATAACGAGTTGCATTGGGCCCAAAATTTCAATTTTGCTTTCTTCCGACCATATAACACTTCCAAAATTCGTGCCCCTTTCCCAAATGGTCTCTGGCAAATTTTAAACGGTTTGCCACAAGTATTTTTGTTGTTGTTGTTGTTAGGCAGTTGGGTTTTGCGAGGCTGGTAATAGTTTATGTTGTTGCTGTGCACTTCTCTGCTGATGGTATGGCTACTTACTGAGGTACCGGCAGCTTCAATATTTTTCCTTGACTTCTTTTGTGTACTCATCATTTTGTTTTTGACTTTTCTGAATAAAATTTGATGACCACGACCAATAATATTTTGCAGTGCATCTGACCGTGCCTAGTTAATGGTTGTTCCATGTTGCATAAATTTAAAAATAATGGAACATTGGTTTGAAATGTCACATTTACTTTTGCATAAATCTTCCTGTATAGGACATATTCCTTCACCATGAAGAACAATTATTTGTTTTCACAGGTAATTTAATAGTACTTACTTTACTTTAGACATGACTCTCTCCTTTTGGCAAGCTGTTGTGAATAATAACTGTGTAATTGTGTGCAGATCCATGTTGTTTCTTATTCTACAAGCGCCCAAGAATGTTTTAGATTATAAGACCATTGGGATATTAATTGGTTAGATAATTCTATAACAGAAAGGGTTGAATACTTATATATCATTCAATTTTTGATTTTGTCACATTTGCATTTATTTCGTACTACTAAAATGCAACATTTTTTTTAGATCTTAACCCTAATGAGTTTGACATCCTTTTAAAATCATTTAAAATCTTTCGTGTCATACCTTTAAGAATATCGGTCTTTCTTGTCTTTGTTCCTACATCAATATCAAATATATTTTTGTTTTTAGAAGTTAAAAATATTCACGTATCGGCGAAAATCAGCTTAAACCACATGAATTAGGAAATTAATTGTAATGTGGTGACAAGTGGCAACGTAGAAATTCAGCGAGGTACCCATTCAACACACTACAGTCCACTTTTTTATGGAGAACAGACACATGCACGAACTGTGATTGGATCCGTGTGCGGCCACTTGGCCGATGAACACTTGTCCAAAGAACATTTGGCCGAAAGACAATTGGCCGAAAGTGGATTTGGAAGAATTGACCGAACGGACATTTGGCCGAAAGACTTTTATTCAAAGTAAATCCATATTACCAATTAAAGCCTCCGTTTAATTTAATTACAATTTTTATTTCCATTCCAAAGAAATTATTTTATAAAAAGGAAATTACATTCTAATATGCACATAATGTGTATCCATATTACGAATTGCAGACTCCGGTTATTTAAATAAAGGTTTTTTTCTTTCCATCGAATTTTAGGTTCCCTTCACACTTGCATTTCTCAACGCTGCCTTTAAAAAAATGCTCATTGCAAAAAGTTTAGCTGCAATTAATTTTAACGAAGCCCTTCACACTTGCACTTTTTTATCAGCACTTATTCTAACGCAAAATAGCTCTGTCCTCACCTAAAATAAGAGCAGAATTTTAAATGCTAGAACTTTAGCAGGATACGAATGTCGATTGTACCGTTCACATTAGCCTTTTTTTTCACTGCTGGAATTGCATACATACACAATACTTTTGACGAAAATAAGACGAAAAATTGAAAAATAATTGTCTACAATGGCTATAATTTTATACCCACGTAACAAGGGTCCCTTGGCAATAGTGATAGAGTTGTAATAGTTAGGTAAGTTATGAATTATCGGACAGTTACACATATTCGATCATATAAGAAAAAGTATATAATTGTAACTCGTTATTTATTGATGATCGAAAATGTTGAACTGTTCGATAATTACGAACATACCCTACCATGCCAAATTACTTTTTTCCTTGTCATAACCAGAAAAAATTATAACAAGTGGAAATGATATCCAGAAAAAATTATAACAAGTGGAAATGATATCCAGAGAAAATGGTAACCTATAATGTTAAGATGAGCATTTTTTCTAACGTAAGTGTGAACACATGCCAAATGAGCATTTTTAAAGGCGGCGTTGAAAAACGCAAGTGTGAAGGGGGCCTAAAACTTATTTTATAAAAAAAATAATCGACTTTAGTATATACATAATGTGTGACCATATTACGAACTGCAAGCATATATTGTTCAACAGTTTGAATTCTTTCTTAATCATGGATTTCATCGCAAATATAAGAGGTATATGCTTCTCTTCATACTTTTGAACTTGTTATCATTGGTTATTGTATTATTTGAAGTTATTATTTTTCATTATATTGAATAATATTACTATCCACTTTTTTTCAAATTAAAGATATTTCGGCTAAATGTCATTCGGCCAAGTGTCCGTAAACAGATTGGGTCTCATTCCACCCAATCACAACTTTGATCTCTCAGTTGCCAAATTCTTATATTATACCTATGTATATATTTCTCCTTATTTGTATTTATTCTCCTTTATATTTTTGCTTCAAATTTGGTACATATTACTGTAAAATATACAGAACCGTCGGTTTATAAATAAGGCATGTGTTTTTAATTTACGCATTAAAATCTATATTCTGTGCAAGTTTCATTCATCTAGAACTAGGTGGGCTAGAAGTATAATAAGGGTGTTTAATTACTTGTGTCTCCCTACAGTACGTTAGATAATCAGTTCCAGATATCATAATTAAAGAGTTCATCAAAGTTACTCGCATCTACTGATTCGCAATCGATTAAAGATCATGAGCGATCTGAGTAACGACGTTTTTCATCGTGATAGTACTTTATGAAATGGTGATGAATTATAAGCTGTATTTAAAAATGATCGAATAATCAACAATGACATAACCAAACAATTACAATCGAATGACATTAAACTGTAACCATTTATTGCAATTATTAAAGAAACTGTAATCCCCTTTATAATTATTTTTTTTCAATTTTAGAAACATATCAATCATTTCCAAACCAATTGTGAATGCCGCTATTACAAGTCATATGAAGCTACCGTGCGCGGGCACTTGGCCGATGGACACTTGTCCGAAGGACATTTGGCCGAACGGACATATGGCCGAAAGACAATTGGCCGAAAGATAATTGGCCGAAGGATAATTGGCCGAAAGTAGATTAAGCCGAAATGACATTTGGCCGAAAGACTTTTATTTAATGTAAATCCATATTACCAATAACAGCGTCCGTTGAATTAATTATAATTTTCATTTCATTGAATGAAAAGTTATTTATAAAAAGAAAAGAAAATTATAATATGTAGTACATAATGTGTATCCATATTACGAACTGCAGCCATCGGTTAATACAATAAATGGTTTTTTCTTTCCATCAAATTTAAAGTTATTTTTTAAAAAGGAAAATAAATTTTAATATGCACATAAAGCGTATCCATATTACGAACTGCAAGCATATATTGCTCAACAATTTGAATTCTTTCATACTCGTGGATTCCATCGCAAGTTTCAGGGATGGAATTTTTTTTAAATAAAATAAAGAAAATAAATCAAGAAATTTCGGCTAAATGTCCCTTCGGCCAAATGTCCTTCGGCCAAATTTCTTTCGGCAAAGTGTCCGTGAACCGAAGTTACACCCTCGAATGAAAACATGAATGATTCAGTATTGATGCAATTAATATAATCTTAAAATTATTAAAGTCTGGCCTTATTGAAAAAAACTCGAACAGTTCCAGCAGTATCCAAGCACCAATAATATGGGGAACTAATATATATTGAAGATGATCGTGATTGATTCAAAGGACTTCAGTGAAGTAACTTCTACAAGGTCTTTGTCAAAAGAGACACCAAAAACTGTACATACTTTACGATGTCTTTCTAATAACAGCGAAGTTTATCCTAAGAAAGTATACAGTTTGTCACTTCATTTCTTACTCTATCATATCAATGCTTATATAGAGGTGAACACTAAACATTCCTACATACATAAATTTAGGTAACTTTTGCTTGAAATCATTTTATTCAAATATAGAAAATTAATTAAGGGTTATAGTTTTATGCATTACGTGTTAAATACAGCATATAAGTATGTGTTTTATCCAAAAAATTGTCAGTCAAATTTCACCCAATAATTGAGGACAGAGTCACGAGATTCAGAAGATCAAAGTGCTCAAAGAATCAACTCTGTTCTCTGAATTAGCACCAGACATATCAGCTTATAACTCTACTTATTCCTAATGATAATAAGAATTCTAATTACAAAATGAGAAGGTTTGTTTACTCAGCTCGAATGCCTTAGAGCCAATTTGTTGTTTTTGGAATGAGGAATGTTCATTCGTATCGAATTTACACGAGAATTACTAATGATTTAAAGAGGATGAGTTCCTAGGCACAACATCTAGTGAATAAATTAGCAGCAGCAACAGTTAGGTGGAGCAAGCAGATCTGTGTACGTACAATGAATATATTCTATTCGTAACCTATAACCATATTGCAATGAGTTAATGGACAAAACTAAATGGTAATGCTATGTATTAATTATTAATTAGTCAAATATAAATTAATGCTTTAGTCACCATTAATTTCAGCTCAACAAGCATCCTCACTTAAAAGTATTAAGAAATGGGGTTTTTGCAATGCTCTATAAATTATTTATACCATTAAAATAAGAAACTAATTGAAAACGTTTCATTATATTATATTCACAATGATGCGATCTTATTTGTGATACACTGTGATACAGTATCATAAAGGTATATAATCATAAATAATATAAAATAATTTACATTATTTTACTTATTATATAAATATGTGAATATGTTATTTTAAATAGTATTTAATTACCAGTAAGTGATTCTTAGTAATTAAGCTGTGTGATTGAAGTTAGGGATGGTAGTTCTTTGATTTATTCTATAAAAATATTGGAAGTTTCTGTAGCCATGATATTACCATCTTTATATAATACCCTATAATGTCTCTGAATTATTTCATTTCACCAGCTACTGAAATTTGTTTCTCTTTACAATAATATAATCATATTCCTGTATGTTCGGGCAGTGGCCCCTAGCTAGCTGGTGAAGGAAACGATATGCAGTGTTGGACAACTGATTC
>CANNZV010000820.1:261504-281034 GCA_947561585.1 Caprella mutica | reverse complement strand
TCTTTAAACAGTGATTTGTGTGAAAAAAAGAACTGTGAAAAATCATAAATTAAAATACATTATGTAATGAAAATTTTGAATGAAAAAAATTCTGATATAAAATTATTATTAATTGAATTTATAAAGTTTTTGCTCTAAATCAATTGAATGTGCAAAAAAAAAATGTAATGAAACTTTATTGTACAGAGTGCTCCGAAAAAAGGTACCCCATTTTTGTATTAATTATATGATTTTATTGATTTATATCTCCAGTTAAAATTATGGTATTTTAAATCTATTTATTTCATACTAAAGGAAATTTTGTTTTTCATAAGAATAAAAATTTTTGTGAATATTTACTGAATTATGAGTTCACAGTAAGAAGTTGAATGAACAGGGGTAAATTATGCTTGTACCAAGGAATTATTGAAATAACATTTTTGAAATTTTTATCTTCATCTCAGTTTTCCAAACAACGAAATCCAATTCTGACAATATACCCAACCATAAAAGAAATTTTTAATAAACATAAAATGTAAATCAACCTTTAGAATCCTTCAACATAACCGCCGTTCCTCTTAAGACAAGTCTCAGCACGATTAATTAAACCGCCAACTGCTCTTTGGATCATTTTTCGATCGTTATTCAATGTCTCAAATGCATCCTCCACCTTTTCTCCTATTATTTTCAATGTTGGATGTGGTGTTTTAAAGTGGCGTTCTGAACTAATCTCTAATGTAAAAAATCACTTGAAGTTAGGTCTGGGCTGATTGGTGACTACTCAAAATCAAATCCTAGTGCTAGCACCCGCTGTCAAAATTAATACTTCTCGCAATTCTCTTTGACTGTGATAGTGTGATGTGTCGATGAGGAGGTGATTCGTTTTGCTGAAACGAAATATGCCTGAATTCATTGCAGTTTTAAGCCAGCTCCAAGTATGGAAATATTAAGGCATTTAACATTTATAAATAAAATTCAGTCTAATTTACATCATAAAAGAAGGACAGATACGTACGTGAATGTTCCATTACCGCAAAAACTCGCAAATACCGAAATATGCGTACACTGTTTTCAAAAACAATTTTCTTCGGGTGGATTAATAAACCACATCGTTGCATTTTGAATATTAAAATGAAAATGCAGCCTCATCAGTGACTACTAATCATTCGATGAACCTATGTTGTTGAACGGTAGCTAATTCTGTACGTGTTATTGTTGGAATTGGGTTGGTACAAGCATAATTTACCACTGTTCATTCAACTTCTTACTGTGAACTCATAATTCAGAAAATATTCTCAAAAAATTTTATTCATACGAAAAGCAAAATTTCCTACAGTATGAAATAAACAGAATTAAAATATCTCAATTATAACTGGAGATATTATTAATACAAAAATGGGGTACATTTTTGCGGAACACTCTGTATCGGCAAAGTCCTAATTTCTTGATTAATGAAAGTGCACACAAGTGTTCTAAGAAATGAAAGCGTACACATGTTTCTAACCTGCCAATTAAGGAAAATATCTCTCAATTATTGCACAATATACCTCATGTGAAAGGGGACCGATAAGTCTTCTTGTGACATCAAAATTTAATGGGATATGTAATGCCTAAAACTGTTCGGTTACATATAATAATTCATGTCAATTAAATAAGTACAGTATACTTATAAATGAATGTAAACGCATTTGACATTAAAAAATCATTCAATGGTCGCTTAAACTAAAAATATATATTTAATGTGTCCAAAAAACTGAATAATAATATTTCAAATATCTATTAACATCATTTACATAGACTCCTAGATAAAAAAAAACTGGTAGGATCGGAAGAATATTAAATACTATTTTTTTGTGTCCCGGTATCCTATGAATTAGACTTAAATTATTGTAAAATCTCTAAATCTAAATAGAATTCGAACAATTTTAATAACAGAATATTCCAAGAACCTACAAGAATAACCTACAGTTCTCTTTTTCAAATGCTTTCATTCAATCTCTTCCTCTTCAATTAGAAATTATTATCATACACATGAGCACCATTTGAATTCTCGTAAAGCTCATTCCCAATATTGTAATAATTCCTGTCAGTCTCGGGCTGCACACTGCTGAGAGAATTAACGCTCTCTCCTCGTCAGGAGAGTTTGTACTCTCGTGGTGGGATGAGTTTCTGTTGTACGTCACTGTACCTTTGAGGAGAATAGAAATTAATTAGGGTTAACGAAGTATTAGATATGAAGTATTAGCTAGGAAACAGAACAGTTCATTGTGATTCTTATTGCAATAAATATACACAATTAAGTTCTGAAAAGTGATCTTAAGAACAAAATAATTGAATTATATTATATTTAATATATAATTTAATTTAATTTATCAGTACAGTAGAACTGAATTATCTTTACAAAAAATCTGTTGCACCCACTTGTTTCACGTTTACCCTATAAAATTTGTCACAAATGCGAGACAATTAAGGGCTAAAATTTGATATACAGTGAAACTCCTGAGTTATGAAGTATTGGTTTCTTCATAACTCAGAGCCACTTCACAACTCAGGTGGAGTGAGAGTTTTCTGTGATTAAAATCATAGAGAATTTTTGTCATTGAGGGATAACTATGACAAATATTATTCTTATATCGATTTGCCGTGTGCATAAATTTTGTACAAAATTGAGGTAATTAAACAAATAATAAGTAAATGTTGTGGGAAATCAATATAAAAACTCATTAATGTACAAAAATTAATATATATCATGGCAGTAGTCATTTATGCCTAAATTTAATTAATTCAGATAAAAAAAACATCATTTAAATCTCAAACCATAAAGAAAACACTGTTTATACTCAATTATATCTGATTTATTGATAACCTAAACTTCATAGTAAATCTTTGCCTTCCTGATTTACATTTTCATATACAGTACTCCATTATAGGATAATACACAATTATAGGTGGTATCCTATAATTGGATATCATCCTTTAATAATTATTGAGTATCATCCTTTAATTGGGTATTATCCTATAATAGAGTATTATTCTATATTAGAGTATTATCTTATAATTGGGTAGTAACCATTAATAATTATTGGTTATTATCCTATAATTTGGTATTATCCTATAATTGGGTATTAAACTATAATAGGGTATTATCCTATAATAAAGTATTATCTTATAATATGGTAGTGTCTGGTGGAGAAGATTGCAAAAACTCACTATTGCATTGAAGTTATTTTATTCTTCTAAATTGTAATTGCTTGTCATACATGCATTTTTCATTTACACTTCTGCAATATAATTTTCTCATGTGCCAATTCATTTTCTCAATTGGGCCAATTCATTATTCACTTCTGCCAACTTGACTTGGAAAAGGTATAGTTATACCTAAAGATTATCGTTTTGACGTTTTCCATGATTTAAACAAAGAAAACTACTTCATAACTCAGGAACATTTCATAATTCAGGTCCTTCATTACTCGAGTGCTTCATAAAAAAACTTCATAACTCAGGAGTTTTACTGTATTTATTTTATTTAAGCTTGAAATTGTTCCAGTGCGATGCACTTTATAGTGTATCAGTATTACAACATAGTAAGAAGTCTACGACTCGCATTATTTAGATGATGAGACACTTAAGTACATCGTAATGAAACCCTTCAAGCTCTTGAAACACGTTAAAATTATAGGTGATGCACTTCAGAGTGACGTTTTTGTGACTAAGATTTGAGGGTAAACGTAAAACACATGATCAGTGTATCAGATTTTTTCGGAGTGTAGGCTACAATATGATGTGGTTGGGTTGAGAATTACGTTGGTATTTTTGGAAAATTTCTTAGTAAACTGCTAAAATAGAAAAAACAACGGGAAAAAAAATTTCATAATGAAAAAGGAAGATTTACGAAATAGATTCATTGTATAAATAATCAATTACATGTACCAAAAGTGTTTCATGGATAAGATATTTTTGAATGATATCATAAATTAAATCACCATTTACCTTGTTCATCTTTACGTTTCTTGTTTATCCTCAGTCCTATTAATATTACAACTGGGACCACAGGGACGACTAATAGCAAAAGAATCCAATATGGAGATGGTCCATCTGCAATGAAGATTTTAGATTAACGAAAAAAAATTTCAATTTATTGTTGTTGTTATTATTATTATTATACACCACTATATAAGTTCGCCTATTTACAAATTATAATTCAATTTGATTTTGAGAATTAATTTCAAGTACGGTAGAAATTAAAATTCTGTACCCAACATGAAATTTTCCGTTTGAATAATCAATTAATATCTAAAGAGATACAGTAGCACTACCTAGTTCACTATAGAAGATTTACTTGAGATTTAATGGATTTAAGAGAATAATAGAAAACTGGCCTTTTCATGGCAGACGATACATTTTTTTAAAATAAATTCATTATACGACGTATTTCATTTCTCATGACTGGATGGTTCACTTATACACATGATTGTACTGGTAAAGCTCCTCTTTTTTTCTTGAAATATAACTATTTTACTGTATAAAAGTATAGAAACATTATGGTAATTTGTGGCAGACTAATCTAAATATGTTCACTATAGAGTATAGATGATAGATCAATACTCATGAGTAGAGCTAGGACATTGGAGCACTTAAAAAAGAGCAGTAGTAGCGGTCAAAACGAGCACTTGTAGCGCTATAAATATGCAGTATAGGAGCGATAGAAAAAAGCATTTGGGGCACTTAACGGGGCATTTGGGGCACTTATCAGTGCATTTGGGGACAGTTATTGGTGCATTTGAGGCAGTTTTTGGAGTGTTTCATGCACCGAAAGAAAAAGCGTGTTACTTATCAAAGTGAGAATTTTTACGAGGTTTTGTTTTTTGAAGAGTTTTTGGATGAAATATACACAAGAATTATCTATAATTTTTATCCATAAATAATTCATTTTGAAAAATCATTATGTAAATATGTAAGGCTCAAAAGTATTGTGCAATACTTGAAAAAACATAAGAAAAAGAACAATAAATGTTGAAACTAAAACGAACGTATACAGTACATATAATAATTGGAATCTATATCGAGTCTATAATGTTACAGAAAATTCTAGCATCACATGTTGTTGAAGTTTGATAAAAATGTGAAAGTTAACCCATATTAATAAGATAAACCATTACTTCCTTAACATTTTTTCTGACACTTCATCGTCTATCTGAGACCAAATATTTCAATAAAAAGAATAATCTCTATTTCCGTGGAAGTAACAGGGGCACTAGCATAGCGGGAAACATCTTAAGGAGTCAATTCGGGAAATATTTCAGTCTGGTTTCTTCACTACGCCTTGCAAAACATTCAACCCAGTATTTACTTACTCAAACAAATGTACGAAAAAATAAGGTATGTAAAATAAAACCAAGATATTAGCAGCTAAATAGATATGAATTACGTGAAAATCTAGGGTTAATATTAGAATAGTTACACCTCTTTTTAATTTTTATAGAACTTTTTTAATAAATAAAATGTATAGGAAAATGG
The DNA here is from genome assembly GCA_947561585.1 of Caprella mutica. Lineage (NCBI taxonomy): Eukaryota > Metazoa > Arthropoda > Malacostraca > Amphipoda > Caprellidae > Caprella > Caprella mutica. The sequence goes on along the minus strand of CANNZV010000820.1, from coordinate 275,538 downwards.
TAACAAAATTAAATTATTAAAAAAAACTGAACAACAATAAATTAACTCATTAAGTGAATAATTATAATCAAATTAAATCAATGCATGACTAGATTAATGGTAGACATAGAATATATTTGTTAAACCATATATTTTAAAGATGTCATTGTAAGAGCTACATGACCCTTATAGAACGGATATTTTTAGCCCGATAAAAGATCGTTCGCTGTACGAGCTTTACCTATAATATGATTTCTCTTCAACATTTGAAATTAGTTAGCTATCAAAAAAGAATTACGGATACACAAAACCATACCCTGGTATTTCACTGAAGCTATCCCTCAATCAATATCAAATTCGCATTTTAATCTGTTTTTAGTTTAAGTATATTTATACGAACTAATTATTGGTAATGTGAAGGATGGGGAAAGAAATGTATAAATTAAAAAGGCTACATAAATAAACAGTCTCATCAATCACTGGCAGATAGCTATGTGAAATTAGTTCGATCATTCACGTTTAAGCTCTATGAACCTTTAAATACACTTAAAAGTGCAGTTGTCCACCCGGTAAGAATGATACAGTTATTTGACATTACTCAATCTTGGTGCGCAATAGAAGTCAACCAGAGTACATATGGAGCATTTTGGGGCGTTTTGAGCATTTTGGGGCGTTTATAGTGTTTGGAGCATTATGGAGCATTATTAGCGCTAGTGGCATTTAACTTATAAATGCTCCAATGTCCGAGCCTTACTCATGAGTATAGAGCCCGGACCTATAAAAAAAGAAATTTTAGGACAGTGAAAAAGGCATTCAAGGACCTCAAAAAGGCAGTTTAGGACCTAAAAAAGGTATTTTAGGACCTTTAAAGGCATTTTCAAACCTGAAAAAGGAATTTTTAGGACTTAAACAAATACATACACTTTTTGGAGTGAAAAAAAGGTATTTACAATGAATAAATTAGAATTTTGGAATATAAAATCAACAGTTTTTAGTCCGTTCAAATAAAAAAATGGTGAAAACAAATAAACAATTCATTCCTTAAAAATTCAATGAATCTAGTTTATAGTAAATTTATTCAAATTTAACCTAAAAGTATTATAAGAAAAGGTTAGGTAAATTTAAATTCATGAAATGTAACTAATTCCAATATCAAATTCGAATTTTGTATTGACAGCAAACCCTCCTAGTAGACAAATCCTGTATCAGATAATTAGACCAATTAAGATATTATGAAATTGTTGTACAAGAAAAACAACTTACAAGATAAAACACAAATTTTGTCATTTGACAGTTTTTGTATTGTAAATATTACAAGTATTTCTAGGTTCTAATAGTTTGAATAGTTTATTATATTGATTATTCGTTATTTTATCTTTTAATTCATGGCAGAGTCCGTGCTAAAAAAAATTGATGTGAAGAATTATAGAAAACTAGATACAGTGTAGAGTGTAGACTATGATCATTTTTGAAGTGATAGAAGTAGTTTATTTATATAAAATTCAGAGATATTTGGATTGAATTATAACGTTCTATAAATTTGCCAATATAACTCATTAACTTTACCAACTTACCAAATTATTAAATAGTATAAAAAGCCCAAAATAAGACTTTGCATCATTTTAGGAATTTATGATATTATAGGACTTTATGGCAATTATGGCAATTTAAGAACTTTATGGCATTTATTGATTCTATGGCATTTTATAAGCCTATGGTATTTTAGGACTTCATGGCATTTGTCCGGGGTCTACTCATGACTCTACTATAATCTGTATGATTTACTATACAGGAGTTCATTATTGAGGAGTTTTTCTGTATTATGATAGAATTCAAAATCATATAAAATTGTAAGTTAGGATCTTTGAATATAACATTTTTAATTCTGAATCTATCATAAATACTCAAAGTTTAATGACTCATCATTATTATTATAATATTCCAACCTGACATAAAGTGAGCTTCTTTTTCAGTCCTTGTATTATTCTTCATTTCAGATTTTTCAGTTTCAGTCATTTCCGGTGTTACAGTAGGTTTCCTATGTTTCTTTGTAGTTGGTGGAGATATATTGGTTGTTGTTGTTGGCTTTAAAATTGTTGTTGATTTCTGAGTAGTTTTAGTAGTCAGTCTATGGGTGGTTGTTGCCGTACTTGAATTTATATAATTGGAAGAATTAGAAGGACCTGAATAATTGGTTCCACAGCATGAGGTTTCAGAAATACACACGTACATCTTTGAACCTGAGTTAATATTTGAAATTAAGATATCGTAGAAATAGTAAATGTTTGTCACGTTCCAATATGGTGTATTAGTTTTCTCTCCATTTTTTGTCTGTATCTCAAAACGGTGATAAGTATTATAATCCACACTATCACTCTTCAATCGGAAAGTGAAAATATAGTCTGAGTTCACATCGGTAGCTACACAGAGAAAAAAGTTTACTCATATTTAATGGGTCAACAATTTATGCTTTGAATCAATTTATTACGTGAGTTGGTTTGACTGTATTCATGTTTTCACGTGTGTCAAAACAACTATGACGTGTGTGTCACCAAACATAGTTAATTCAAATCATTTTATGGATTGAATCAACTTACTATGAGAGTTGGAGTTACATTTTGAGAGTTTGAACATATGTTAAAACAACTATGACATAGTGTGTTGAAGTAACTCACAAAGATTGTCAATTCAATGTATCTGGTGTATGAATTAACTTACTATGAGAGTTGACGCTACTTTTTTAAGTTTAGGTGCGAGTTAAATCAACTATGACATAGTGTGTTATAGTAACCCACAAAGACTGTTAATCCAATGTATTCTGCAGTGTATGAATTAACTTACTATGAGAGTTGGCGCTACTTTTTTGTAAGTTTAGGTAAGAGTTAAAACAACTATGACATAGTGTGATAATGTAACCCACAAAGACTGTTAATCTTATTTATCTGGTGTATAAATTAACTTACTATGAGAGTTAGTGCTACTTTTTTTTTAAGTTTAGGTGTGAGTTCAATCAAATGAGTAAGTGGCAACTTATGCTTTCCTCAAAGCTAATTTATTCGCATAACACTTTTCAGTTCAAATCTTGTTTCAAGTGTGTTACGTGTTGAATGTGAACGCTCCTCAATACCATTTTAGTTCAAGTGCAAACAATAGCGTTATATGCATTAAATAGTATTATCGCTGCCGATCGATTATTAATTAATTCCATTAATAAATTGATAAATGTCTGCCTAAATTTTCTAAAATATTGGTGATTGATAGTTTGGTGGCTTTATATAGGTAGTTATTTGAAGAGCTGATTATCAGTATATAACTATTCATAATAATAAATTTTGATTACTGCCTTCCAGTTTGTAAACTGATATCCAAACTAATTTTCCTATATTATTATTATATGTTATTATAGGCAGTTACTGCGCTGTCCTCAGAATAGGGTAAGTTCCAAATTATCAGGCGATTTCAAATTTTCGGTCACGTATGAAATATAGTATATAGCTACCTAATAGCTAATTAAAATAAAAGTTAATTTATTATAGTTTTTCTTACGCGACCGAAAATGTGGAGCCGTCCGATATTTCGGAACTTATCCTAGTATCTTGAATAAAGTGGTCTGATAATCTATATATTTTAAAACTAGTTGGTGTACCTATAGGTAGGGTTACACAGCCAAATTCGGTTCTTTAATTTCTAATTGTGACCCTATTAAGAGAGTCTCAAAATCATTCTGAAATTAGTTTAGCTATATACTGAATTGTTGAACATCATAATTTAAGCTCAATTTATGATAGGTTCTATTCATTTCACGAGTGCCTTGAAGTCATGATGGTTATTAATGTTTCTGAGATAAGAGACCGCAGTTAGTTAAAGTGCCGCAATTTACCTACTTGACCCTAGTTTTCTATGACTGGGAGAACTCCATCCAGGGAGATAGTCGGAGGAGAACACCGTCCAGGGATTTAGCAGGGTGAGAATACTCCAACCAGAGGTGAGCCTTTTGATATATTATCCTTTCTTGGTATTTAATTAAAGTCTACATTATGAGTGTATAATGAACAAAATTATGAGGATTAGCTAGAAAAATCCATTGCATTTATTAGAGCTAAATTTATACTGCATCTGAAGATTTATAATTAGTTTAACATTTTATATAAATAATTTACCTATATGAAAGAATTCTCAGTTAATAATTCTTTTCATTTCTTTATTAATATATGGTTTTCTATATTTTATGAATCTACTTTCAGATCTTGATGAAGAATTGATGAAGTAGATCAACGTCATCAACTATCGGAGTCCTCTTCAATTCCTTTGAATGGTTCAGGAACAATTATGCTAGGTCAAAGTAAGTATTTGAAAATATTAGATGATTTTTAAATACGTATTTGCAATATGATTAGCTCTTACTTTTTCATATACTTTTAGGGATTCCAGACATGAAAAGAATATCGAAGCTGTCGCTATCTCATCACAAAAGGAAAAAGAGTAGGTGATGTTATTGATAATGTATATGAACGATACTGTGAATTTCTATTCAATGTATATTAATATACGAATCCCTTATTTCAGGAATTGGCAACCTACAGTCGTGAAAGAAAGTGACGAGAATTAAAATTGCACTTCTAAATAATAAATCTAAAACTTAAATGTTTATATTTCGTTTTCAATTTGACCTTGGTAATTCTATTAGCATATTTCAATATCAGTGCCTATGAGTAAGATGAATTGCACTAAAATATGGTTTAGAAGATAAAGGCTTTATCATTAATTTATTATTCATTAAGTTCTAGTACAATTGCAGCATATCAAAGACTTATCAACTTTTGTAATCTAGCCTGGTTAATTAATTACGTAAAGTTATTTATGTCATCTAACTACTTATTTATAAACTGACCTGATGAGATTACTTATTCAATCTAATCTATTAATTTACAACTGAAATACAATATATCAATTCATCGGATCGAAAACATTTCAAAAAGCAAGGATAGGTCTAGGTCAGGGGTGGGCAAATGCAGCACTCAGTGCTATTTTGGCACTCAAAACGGCACCACTGCCCACCCGGGAAACGGTGCTTTATTTTCTTCCAAAGAAAATTAAAAAAATTTAGCCTTGACTGCTCTATAAATTAAAAGGATAATATAGAAGAGGATGGTCAACTAATTGAAGAACAGTATATTTACTTTGATAGTAAATTTTATCCCTTAATAAGAAATTTTTGTTTATTGTTACAATAGTGCCGGTGTTTAATTTATTTACCTCTGTCTCTTTTTATCAAGATCAGTTAAATTTACATCTTTCATACGCTTGTCTTGGGATATTCAAACACTGTGGTAAATATTTATGCAATCATTTTTAATTCCCATATTTTATAAGTTAGGTAAGTAATTTATCCTGTGAATTTATGAGTTACTTATTATTACTTATGCAAGATAGCTTATTTTTATTTTTATTGTGATATTTTCACATGAAGAAAATTTCTTTATATATCTTTTATTAATTCTTTTTAATGCGAATGATAAATCTACTACCAATATTTATGTGCAAAATATGTACCGTTGTACATTTTCGTACTTCAATTGAATATACCACCTCATTATATAATTACTCAGTATCCCAGAAATTTAGAAAACGAAAAGAAAATTGGCACCGACATTCCATCTTTCGGCACTGAAAAACACAACGTGTGCCCACCCCTGGTCTAGGTGATCAATTATTTTTTAAAATTAAAATAGTATGCATATCACAGAAGCAAAAGTAGAAAATAAATGAACATGTTAGATTTGGTCCTAGAAAATAAATAGTCTAATCTAATTGATACCGGGACCTAACTCGAGATTATAATTTAATAGAGTAAATATAGTGACTGAAAAAGTCTTGTAAAAAGTCTGGCTACTGCTAACCAGACCGATATTTCAACCTACACTATAATAGTTGATAAACATTTACTTAGTTTACAAGTAGTTGATATAACCAACACGAGAAGATGATATAACCTACACGAGTAGTTGATAATACCTAACCGAGTAGTTGATATAACCTACACGAGTAGTTGATATCACCTATACGAGTAGTTAATGTAACCTACACGAGTAGTTGGTATAACCTACACGAGTAGTTGGTATAACCTACACGAGTAGTTAGTATAACCTACACGAGTAGTTGGTATAACCTACACAAGCAGTTGGTATAACCTACACGATTAGTTGATATAACCAACACATGTAGTTGATATAACCTAACCGAGTAGTTGATATAACCTTCATGAGTAGTTGATATCACCTATACGAGTAGTTAATGTAACCTACACGAGTAGTTGGTATAACCTACACGAGTAGTTGGTATAACCTACATAAGCAGTTGGTATAACCTACACGAGTAGTTGGTATAACCTACACGAGTAGTTGGTATAACACATAGGAGTGATTGGAGAAACATACACAAGTAGTTGATGTAACCTTGTTCTGTTGTTGTTTTAACCATTACATATAATTGTTTCAACCATCACGAGCAGTTTTGACTTTCACAGGTAGTTGTTGTGACCATCGGGAATTAAAAATAATCAACTCACATATGTGTTGTTTTAACCAACGTCAATTTAACTCATATTAAATAGTACCTGCAACTCACCACGTAGGTAGGCGCACAGATAAACCATAAAATTTAGTCAAAACAAATCAAATATGATTTGATTCAACTAATCCTTTCTCTGTGTGTAGCAAATCAGTTGATGAAAAAGAGAGTTCCATTCTTTCAGATTGAATATGATCATTTGTATGGTCGAATATTAAATTAAGTTGGAACTCTGGATTGATTCCTTTCTTGAGGAAAATAGAGAATTCAGTCTTTCGCAAATGAATATCTCCATTATGGACAAAAATATTTTCATTGATCGAATCGCACGAAAGTTCATTGCTTCTGCGACTACGAAGTAACGCATCCTCATTTTCTATTTCAAATGTTTTCGAATCATTATCAGTAAATCTATCTCTCGATTTACAAAAAGAAACAGCAGAAACTATCACAAAAAAACAAAGAACCTTTTTAGTAGAGAACATTTTAGATAACTATTGCATCAGCTAGCTTTTAACTTGCTACATAATAATATAATTTATACATAGATATCCGGTAAGATAGTGAATTAATTTTTATTCAATATTTTGATATGTCGTATTCCATTTTATTGATAAAATTTGATTTATTATCTCATACCTAACATATCAAAATTGAGCTATTTTGCATATATTATTGTAATATATTATTATTTATTATACAATATTTTCACGGATATATAGCTGCTTATTATAATTACAGTGCGTATACTAAGCTTTGAATCTCTATATACTGTAAATATACAGTTCAATAAGAGAGAGAGATTCATTTTTGCTATAGGAATTGAATGGATTGAAATTTTATTTAGTTTCATTATATTTTCATTTGATTGGTTAGAATTTACAATACGATGTTTTATGTAAGTATTTAATTTATTATAGCTAGATATTTATTTGAAACATCAATTTGAAAAAAATGCATTAAGCTACAAGTTGAAATGGGGGTCATAGAAATATTATATTTTTGTAGATTTTAATCAAGTCGATATTAAAAAATAAGTATATACTCCTATCTCAATACACATATAGGGGAAGGTGGTGAACAATGGGACAAAAAACACAAAAAGATAGATATTTTATTTTCTATAAGTAAAATATGAAAATCGAAAATGGATATGTAGTATTGATATTTCTTTATTAAATGAAACTAAGTAGAATGCATCACATTTTACGTTTAGTAGAAAATTATTTAAAAAAATTGTCCCATTGTATACCAGCACTGGTGAACAATGGGACATGCCCTGGTGAACAATGGGACAGTTCATTTACCTATTTCATTGTTGAAGTTATACTCGAATTTCAAGTTGGAATTATCTCTTTATGATGTCTTACACTCAGTTTCATATAATATCAGTTTAATGTCCTTCAGCTTCTACGATGCCATGTCAGGAACGTTAGGAAAATGAACTTAATTGCACTTGAGTCTTCGTCTTATATACGATATCTCAAGTTAATCTTTTTCATTCTTTAACTTAGTAATTACACCAACAGAATACGTTTTAGAAGTCACATCAAATTATACATACAATAAAATAATATCCTTCATTTTCAACTTTTTTCGTAGAGATTCGAGTTTTACTGATCTTTACAATGAGCATATCTTCGTTCATTCCTTCAGACGAATTATCAGTTAGATTGAGTTCTTTATCAGACCAAGAACAAGAGGTTGCTTTTATTTTTTATGGGCATAACGGGAAAAAGCTCTACCTCCTCTGGTGTCTGTTGCAACGCTGCATCGTTTTCTTCTTTTATGTGAAATTTGTTTTCTATGATGTGATTTGTAATAACTTCTGATTGTTTGAACAATTATTGATGATGAAATAATATGGTTGAAGGACCGCTTCAACTGGAAGTTCTGTTTTTACAAAACTTCCTGAAGCTACAGAGCTATCAGGGTCTGATCTACAATAAAAAACTGCATTCAAATTCAAAGTCATCCAAATTTAAACATTAAAGGGGAAAAATTCTGTCACCTAACACTGCCCCATTGTTTACCAGATGTGCTGTCCCAATGATCACCATGACGCCATTTTCAAAACATGTGATTTGAGTCACTGTGACTCTTTTCACAGTGATTTGAGTCACTGTGACTCTTTTCACAGTGATTTGAGTCACTGTGACTCTTTTCATAGTGATTTGAGTCAATGTGACTCTTTTAACTGAGATTTGAGTCATTGTGACTCTTTTCACAATGATATGAGTCACTGTGACTCTTTTCACAGTGATTTGAGTCAATGTGACTCTTTTCACTGAGATTTGAGTCACTGTGACTCTCTTCACAATGATATGAGTCACTGTGAATTTTTTCTCAGTAATTTCAGTCACTGTGACACTTTTCACAGTGATTTGAGTCAATGTGACTCTTTTCACTGAGATTTGAGTCACTGTGACTCTCTTCACAATGATATGAGTCACTGTGAATTTTTTCTCAGTAATTTCAGTCACTGTGACTCTTTTCACAATGATATGAATCACTGTGACTCTTTTCACAGTGATATGAGTCACTGTGACTCTTTTCACAGTAATATGAGTCACTGTGACTCTTTTCACAGTGATATGAGTCACTGTGACTCTTTTCACAGTAATATGAGTCACTGTGACTCTTTTCACAGTGATTTGAGTCACTGTTATATCAGTCACTGTAACTCGTGTGTTATGTCACTTAAAATGAATTATTTGTGATTTTATTTTATTATCACATCCTGTCAGGATGTTTTTGTACATTATTTAATGTTTAACCACTGTCTATAATTTGATAAGAAAATCATCTTTATTTCAAATTATTTGTGATAAACTATTTAACAAATAAAAGTTGTTTACTGTAAAGGACTGGATACCATTATAGAGATTTTGCTGCTGCGGTTCAAACATTTATAGTTATTTCAAACATGTATACCCACCGGCCATGCCTCTACCAATCAGAGAACTGGTATTATCTTTAAACTCTCCCAGTAACCAATAGGAGAGCATGACTCATTACAAAACTATTTCGAGCGCTCTGATTGGATGTGACTTCTGTAACTCCACCATACCTAGTCCAATCAACTTGCTTGTTCGAAATCGGTGCATGGGTATAAGTATACGGGTGGTTTAAATTTGGTCGGCTGAATCGTTTGCACCTAATTATTGAAAGCTAACGTTAGTCCGGTGTCCTCTCTCTCTCTCCTTGGTAAGTTACTTATCAGTGTTATTCTTATGTCACATAGTTTGTAGGTGTGTGTTACTTATTATAATTTCGTGTGTTCTATTGTTTAACAGTTGCCTAGCTACCGATCCTTGGTATTTGGCAATTGCTTACTTTAAATGGCTATGTGAGCTAATTCTATTGTTTAATTTCAGTGCGGTGGGTCCTGGCTATACCTTACGCTGGAGAAAGATACATATCTAGTTGAAGATACATCCCTAGCTGAAGATAAATCCTTAGTTACAATTGGAGTCTTTGGAATCGTCCGACCACCTTATTGTCGTCCGACCTCTACTATTGTCGTCCGACCTCTACTATTGTCGTCCGACCACTATTATAGTCGTCCGACCACCACTATTGTCATCCGACCACCACTATTGTCATCCGAACACCACTATTGTCATCCGAACACCACTATTGTCATCCGACCACCACTATTGTTATCCGACCACCACTATTGTCATCCGACCATCACTATTTTCATCCGACCACCACTGTTGTCATCCGACCACCACTATGGTCATCCGACCATCACTATGGTCATCCGACCATCATTAAAGTCATCCGACTAATCATTGAGCTAGAGGATTTCTGGATTCGAGGCTATCCTACCTCTTAACTATTCTCAGGTCAGGTACCATTATTAAAACTTTAATTATTTAATATATTCTTTATTCTTTCTGAAGTGTTTTACTTTCCGCATTGATTCTAGTTGGACGTTTAGAGTTTGTTTCGTTTAGGACTAGAAATCTAGGCCTTTACATTTACACATGAGTTGTTTAATATTTAGTGATACAGTTTTAGTGCAGTTTTATGGTTTATTAAAACACTACACAGATTAATCCACGAAAAAGTGTACCCAACTTTGAATTTAAATAATTTGTTAATATTGAAAAATGGTCATTGTTTAATGGATACAAGTAAATTATCTAATTGTCAATCATACGTCTTGAACTTTAATTTATAGTCATGTTTAAATACAATTTTTTATATTAATCCACAGTTGAGTACACTTTTATAGTGAATTGTTATTGTTATTTAATTTCTTTAGAAAAATTAAATATTTAAGGTAAATAATTACCATACAGCGATAATTATTTTAAATTTATTGCAATAATCTAATTACCATACGTTTCAATAATTTGATGTTTTCTGTGTGGGTCAGAGTGACCCAAAATGTTCCTTTTCGAGTCAATTTGACTCACTCAGTGACCATGAACATAATAACATATGCTATATATAATAGTAATTAATATTAGCCCATATAATATCAGTTGACTATATTTTTCCTACGTGCAAATTAATTATTTTAATTATATGCCATTTAAAGGACACACAATAAATATAGTTAATGATAATTACGTTATCGAACTATAAGTTACATTACTGTTAATAAATCTTATTTGAACAATGTACTATATAATGAGTGACTGTATAGTCATTAGTCACTATAGTGGATTGTACTGTACAACATCTGACGAGAATACGATGGTAAAATCCATTCATTTGATGGTAAAAACCATTCATTTGAAGGTAAAAACCATTCATTTGATGGTAAAAACCATTCATTTGATGGTAAAAAACCATTCATTTGATGGTAAAAACCATTCATTTGATGGTAAAATCCATTCATTTGATGGTAAAATCCATTCATTTGATGGTAAAAACCATTCATTTGATGGTAAAAACCATTCATTTGATAGTAAAAACCATTCATTTGATGGTAAAAACAATTCATTTGATGGTAAAAACCATTCATTTGATGGTAAAAAACCATTCATTTGATGGTAAAAACCATTCATTTGATGGTAAAATCCATTCATTTGTTGGTAAAAACCATTCATTTGATGGTAAAAACAATTCATTTGATGGTAAAAACAATTCATTTGATGGTAAAAAACCATTCATTTGATGGTAAAAACCATTCATTTGATGGTAAAAACCATTCATTTGATGGTAAAAACCATTCATTTGATGGTAAAAACCATTCATTTGATGGTAAAAAACCATTCATTTGATGGTAAAAACCATTCATTTGATGGTAAAAACCATTCATTTGATGGTAAAAACCATTCATTTGATGGTAAAAAACCATTCATTTGATGGTAAAAACCATTCATTTGATGGTAAAATCCATTCATTTGTTGGTAAAAACAATTCATTTGATGGTAAAAACAATTCATTTGATGGTAAAAACAATTCATTTGATGGTAAAAACCATTCATTTGATGGTAAAAAACCATTCATTTGATGGTAAAAACCATTCATTTGATGGTAAAATCCATTCATTTGTTGGTAAAAACAATTCATTTGATGGTAAAAACCATTCATTTGATGGTAAAAAACCATTCATTTGATGGTAAAAACCATTCATTTGATGGTAAAATCCATTCATTTGATGGTAAAAACCATTCATTTGATGGTAAAAACAATTCATTTGATGGTAAAAACCATTCATTTGATGGTAAAAAACCATTCATTTGATGGTAAAAACATCTCATTTGATGGTAAAAACTGTTAATTTTGTGGTAAATACCATAAATTAATGGTAATTATTCCCGTTAATTTTTATGGTAAAAGAATATTTATTTTATTACCTATAACTTTATTCTTGGCTTTATCTGCTAGACAAATCGAAAAATGTTATAACTATTAATTAATAATGATTAGTGTGGGAATATTGAAATTATTATCAAATAATTCCTATTTTAAAGCTAAGTAGATTATTCGGCAATTTAAATTCAGTAATGTTGTATCTTTGGGTAACCAAAAATAAAAGCTGTAAGTATCAAATGGAGAAATGTAATAAAAAATATGAGAGTTGTGGTGTAGCAATAAAAATAATTTATGAAGTTCATTTTGTTTTATTTATTTAATTATAAAATAAATATTATATTCATTTAATATATTATATTTATTTATTTATTAAAATTTTACTTGCTAGAACCAAAAATAAGTAAGCAATAATATATTAATATAATTTATTAGTTTAATTGCATATTTTTTATAAATAAATCGTTTGAAATAAATAATGGCGATATCTTTGTTGCAGATCATCAGTTACCACCATCCGTGGTGTCCATGACCACCATGGTGATGACCATGATGCCAACCATGATGTCCACCATGGTGTCCGTGATGTCCTCCATGATGTCCGTGTCCATGGTGTCCATGACCATGCCCGTGGTGCCCTCCATGATGCCACCCGTGGTGCCCACCGGGTAGCGCAAGAGCTGCCCCAACTGCAAGGCAAAGGACTAAGCACATTGTCATCTGCAAATAAAATAACAAATAATAAACAGAAATTAGCAAATGAGTGGTAAAAAATGACGAAGAAATCATAACCAATTGCTAATAACCTTTATTTCTATTTCTAATATCTTCTAAATAGTCTAACATAAGGTATTATTACGCTTGCGCTTTTGGTCCGTCCCTGATAAGCAATATTTTGACAATTTATTAGATAAAAGATAACATATTTAGTCGTTTTCATAAATTCCGTTTTTTAAGCAATCCCTCTGTTTTCGAGATATAACGCGAATTTATGTTTGCGGTAGGAATAACAAAGGCGTTAGTACTTGCGAGAGAATTGTCCACTTTTTAGATTTTTCAACATGAAACTATTATCTCGTTATGTAATTTATTGTATCCGCTAGTTTATTGAAATATGAACTAAATGATAGTTTTAAAAAGGGCAGGGGTCTCAAGGGGGGGGGGGGGGGGAGAGGGGGTTGTTGCTTTCGCGGAAAGCCTCCCTATATACCCAATATTTGAAGAATATCAAAAATAAACCGCAAATGTACCATCATAGACCCCTTTTCTCTCCGCAAACCAAACATAACCTACTGCAACTCTAAATGCACTACATATATCTCAAAAACAAAGCATTTGTGCAATATATGCATGGTCTTATGGAAAACGGCTTAAAATGGCTCCTTTTACCTATATAAAGTGTCAACATATCGAACATCGGAGGCTGACCTAAAGCAAGATATTTTAGCTAACATATCCAACAGTGAAGAAAAAAATGCACATGTTTGAATATCTTTTTTAAGATATTAATTTTCAACTCTCCCTTCAATATTAATGGTACACAAAGAGAACGGTTTTGTTGATACAACCAAAAAAGTAAGTTTTTGGTTGTATTAACAAAATAAATTAGTCAGCGCTATGAGTCATCAAAATAATTTTGTTATAGAAAATATATTATTTTCTAAGGTTTCTTTGTTATAGTTACACTAGATTTTTTGAGGTAACAGTAAC